>VWYI01036640.1:0-10949 GCA_013399455.1 Anthoscopus minutus | reverse complement strand
CTGGTGTTACTGAGATCCCAGCAGCTGTGCCCTGGTGTTACTGAGATCCCAGCAGCTGTGCCCTGGTGTCACTGAGATCTCAGCAGCTGTGCCCTGGTGTTACTGAGATCCCAGCAGCTGTGCCCTGGCCCAGCTCTGGCTGGGGTCTCCCTGGCCTCCCATCCCTGCCCGGGAGCCGCTGGGGTTCGGCCCGGCCTGGCCAGGCCGTGTGGGCAGCGGCAGAGCGGGACCGGCCCCAGCAGAGCTCCCGATACCTTCTGAAGCCAGAAGCTGAAAAGGACTTTTGGATCTTCCTGGGTTTTAAAATGTGGTGTTCACAGAGGCGGACCCAGCTTCTCAATGGTTTACAAAGCTGTCAGTTCTCAGAACTAGACAGCCATTGGCCTTTTCTAGACACAGATGAAGTCTCCACGAGCCTATATGGGGAAAAACCACTTCTGTGAATGGTTTTCTTCCTTCTTCTTAAATATCAACCAGCATCAAACTAACACAACAGTTCCTAGGTGATCTCCTTGCTATCTGTAATCTGTCTTTTGCCCCTCAACTCCTTTCCTCTCTGCATCTCAGTTACCTCCTCCCCATCAAGGAAGAAACAGGACCAAGACAGCCTGTCCATACCACACCACTACTGACCCCTATTTTCATCCCAGACAGAGCTAAAGCCAAATCTTTCGGCCCTGCACCCGCTCTCTCCAATGTGCCATCAAAGAGAGATGGGAATGATTCACAGAAGGGATGGAAGGAGCATGGGCCAGAGTTCCCCATGTGAGGCCTTTGCAGCAGGCAGAGAGGCAGCAAGGGGAGTCACGGGACCTGCAGACTCCTTTTGTGCTGGTGCATCTTTCTGCTCATGAGCCACTGCAACAGACTGCTATGAACCATCTGCATCACGACAGTATTTTGTACAAAGGCCTTAGCCCAAAGAAACGAAGGGTTTAATGTAGCCTGAATAATGTTATAAATGAAGTCCCGTTTGTCTAATTCAATAAATCACAAACTTAAAATTTAAAACCAATTTTTAATTAAGCAGTAATTTTATATAAAAGGTTACAATCCAATATAATAGAGCAAATAATTTGATGAGGTTCAGATAAAACATAAACCAAACTGACCGGGGTACGTGGGTGGGATTCTCCCCTACCTCATGTACAACAAACAAAGGATTCCAGACACTTATATACTATGTGCTAATGCATATTCATCAATATTGTTTAATAAATCTTCTCCTAGTTTCAATTTCTGATAGCTATGTCACTGTACTATACAGTGCATGCCCTCGCTGTTGCTAAGGGCTCTTCTGTACTTTTTGGGGGTCTTTTGGATGAAAGCCAAAGTTTTTTCTGCTGTCCTCTGGACCACCTGGCAGTTGCAGATGTGCACTAAGCTTGGTGCTTATTGAGTAAGTACTATGTTCCAATTAAACCTTATTTATTCCACAGATATGACCACTATTTTAGGTTCTCCATCTGGAGTTGTCCCAACTTCCTTCTTCTCAAGGTCTGTCCTGCTCTGGGAGATGTCCCAATTCCATCTTGACGCCAACTTTGGTTTGGGAGGTTTCCTGACTTCGTCCATCCTAAGGCTGAGTCCAATTCCAATATCCTGTTTCTCACATACATCATTTACAAAGAAATTAATCTGCTTCATAACACTAAGCACATATACTTTTTTAATTATTTTTCCCAAAATACTGATACAATTACAATTTAATCAGCATAAATCACATCCATATATCACAATAATAATAGTCAAAAATAGTTTCAGGATGTATGTTACAAAACTGTTATCTTAATGAATACACTCTGGCTGCCTTTTTCTTGGTGCCCAATAATTTGCTAGAGTAGTCAAGATCCAGCAAAAGGTTAGTGTCCAAAATTCCCATCAACATCAGCACAAGAAAGGACCCAGCCCACTGCTGGACCATCTCCTTGGTAAAACCACAAAATGACATCACAAAACACAATAAACCCGACTCAAGTCTAGTGACAATGCTGCCAACTCTAACCCAATATGTGATTATAAAATAATCCCCTCCACAGTAATTAATATGGCAGAACGGGTGAGGGAGTGATCAAACCCCTCCACACCAGAAGGAAAGTAGGTCCTCTGCCCAGGCTTAACCATCCCATGGAATAATGCACACAGTTTACCAAAGAATCAGACTGAGCTGATATTTTCACAGATAATTTCATAGCAATAAGACAATCACATTGATCTGAGCCCTATACCATTTTCTAGACAATAATATTCACATTTGCTTAATGCCAACTGTGCTACTTAATTGTCAGGGAGCATAATTTTCTACAGCTAAACGGTAACCACCACAAGGCATCCACAGCATCCAACAACCTGGCAGCACCTTCTGCTGCTCACTGATGGTGAAAGCAGGGCCAGGTTACTCACACCATCTGCTGCAGAGGGGAGCTGGGCACTGGGGACTGCTGGGTGAAAGCCCCATTTGACAGAAGATGTGCAATTTAGATGGAAGTAAATAAATTAAAAAATAATCAGAGTGGAAAATAGAAGTCAAGGGCAATCTTCTCTCCAAATTCAAGATATTTCAAGTCCCACAGAACAGTCCCTGGGTTATTAACAAAACATTACTTTTTGGTACTTGTGGTCATTTTTACTCTTTTAGGCATTGCCAAGAATAGTTGCCAACACTGAGAAACCAGCTTTGACTGGAGCTTACTGCAAATTCAGAAGTGGTTTTGGTTTCTCATCAGATTAAAACCTGAGTAATAAGAAGCCCAGAAAAGCAGATAGTCTGAATCCTTGGATTTTCAGTCGGACTGGAACCTCGGTTTGCACTATCACGCAGAGGATATCTAAGTCAGCAGTTACTCTCCCCATCTCTCCTGCTATCCCCTACTCTTCTCCTGAGAAACTTAACTATGAAGGTTAGCCCAGTGCTAACTAGTCTTTCTCTAATGTCAGGGGCAAAGCACTTGTTTTCCATGGAAACAGCAAAGTCAAGCTTCACCACCTTCTGTAGCAGTAAAATTCTACTGTTCTGCATCAAAAAGTAAATTCAGTCAGAGCCACTTTATCACACCTGGTGCTCAGAAAGGTTCATCTGCTATAGCCAGACCTTGGGACAGTGAGGACAGGTTGGAGCTGTGCTTGCCCATGAACTGAGTGGGACTCTTTCCAGCAGCATCATCTGCTCATGCCCATGCAGTCTCTCTCAAGCTCTTCTAATCAGAAGAAGATAACAGGCATTTTAATTTGGGCCTAAGAAATTTGGCTGCTGGCTTCATTTACAGTCTCTATCAAATATACAAATAGCACATATAATGCAACTTTAGTCGCTTGCCTGTCTTCCATGCCAACTCTCAGCACAGAATTAATGTTTTGATGGAATAATAAAACTCTCAAAATCTGAGCTGATAATGGACAGTCACGTTAGATGCTTAAATTATAGCAGCATGAACAGCCTTGCAATAATCAACCCTGCAACTGCCAAAATGTTTTCATTGTTCATTAACTGGAACCTTTTTTGCATTGCTAATCCTAATGAGCTGCCATTTTCATTGCCATTCCAAGCACTGTCAGTAGCACATCTCTAGATTTCTTTTCCACCTAAACATACAATCTTATTCAACTGGCAGCTTGTTAATACATTAAAACACAGAAATGGCTGCTTTAATGCAACTGTAATAAATCTACAGTGCAAGCACCTTGAGGGGAAAGTTCAGTCCAGCCTTCAAGAACTTTTGCTTAAGAAGAAAAACAGAAGGTCTTTTATTGAAAAGACCATATAACAGAGTTTAAGCTCCAAATCCAAAATCCATTGAAGTTAATGTGAATCTTTCCAGTGATTTCTGTAGACACTGAATTGTTTTAACTCCATCCCTTCCTCTTCTGCTGCTCCCCAAGCATGAATAAATGAATCTACTGCAGGTACAGTGAATTTCCTTGCAGGAAACACAACTGATGTCTGTGTAGGCAAGGCTCACTCAGTACTCCAATGTTCTGAGTTACCAGTGCCATTTCCTCTGCTCTGACTCCACAGTGGCAGAGCTCAAAAAGTTCAAAGCATCCAGCAATCCTTCTCAGTCCACAAGACAGGTCCTTTCTTTCCTAAACTTATTTAAATTTTCCACAAAGTTTTCCCCAGACTCTGAAAAGTTGCACTTCACCCCTCCATCTGCACTTTGTTTGCAAGAAGGAGCGGCCCAATGCCACTGACTTATGTAGCATCCATTTTCTGTGGAGGAAAATATGCAGAAAGCATCTTCTGTAGCAGCAGACCCTGGTTCCAGATGTAAGCAGCTTATTCATCAAGGGAGAGCAGAAAAAAGAGACTGTCACTTCACACTCAGTTGAGCATATAAAAAAAAAGTCAGCACTTGTTAATGGTGGGCAGTTCACTCACATAACCATGAGAGATGTTTTTTGAAGGAAAAGCAGATGTAGAGCCTGGTTTATTTTCAAGTGACTCTCTTGTTTTTAACTGTAAGAGCCCCAAACCACAGGATGTTAACAAAGTATTAGGCATCATCTTCAAGTCATTTCAGCCTTGAGCCACTGATTTGTTCCAGAGAGACAGTTGTTTCCTTCAGCTGGGAAGCAAGGAATATATTTCTCTTCCCTTCTCAAAAGAGACCACATCTTCAGAGAATATCACATATGAAGACACAGTATGAATTGATCAGATGGAGCATTTTCTAAGTTATTCTTATGACAGAAAGTTTCAACATTAAAATAACTCCAAGTGGATGTTGAGTTCTCAAATCAAGCTGAAGCAAACACATAGATATAACACTGCAATTTCTCTTCAATATTAATTCGTAACGAACTGAATACTTACTCCACTTTGACAAATTACTTCCACACTGACAAAGGCTCTGAACACATTAATTAAAGAGGAGTTTTGTATTTGAAGACAGCTAAGCTGTCTTTTACAAAAGCCTACATAATTTAATTTATTCCATCTGATTACTTAAAGCAGCAAGAGATGTTTTACACAGGCACAGAATAATTTTTAGTTTTTGTCCTTACTTCTCTCATCTCTATGGATCAACTGAAGTGTTTCTTTGTAGTGTCCAATATACAATTCTTGAAGCAATGCATACACTGAGCATCATACATTCTCTTGAGACACTGTCCCTGGGAAATCTCATAGCGGGCCACAGGGACAGAAGGGTGAAAGTCAGGTGTAGAATACACCTTTGCTAAAAAAAAAGCCTCTTAAAAACATTCTTTTTAGTTTGTGACACAAGCCATTAGCTTATAGAATAGCTATTTTCAAGAAATCAGTGGGCTGAACTTGGACATAGAACCCAAAATTTCAGTTACAAGAATTGTCACCTGAAACCAGCTCAAGAAGAGCAACACTAAGGACTTCTTCCACACAGGTCACCTCCAACCTGTATTAACCTCTTGAGTGCCGAGACTCAAGACTAATCTTTTTAAAAGAGAATTACACTTCTAAGTTGGATAAAGAGAAAATAATTCCCATATGTAAGTCAATGTGACTAAACCAGAAGTCTAACAGAAAGTCCCATAAAAACTCACCCTGAATTCTCACCAAATCCCAGAGCATTGTATCAGACATTTTGGCATTAAAACTATTTCAAAATTCTAAAATCCCATCCACCTATTTTAGTACTTCTCAAATATCATGATACGAGGAAACGGCAGAAGATATTTTTCTAGAAAATTCTGATACTGCCAACGTCCAAAGGACTCGTGGTGACCCAGCCTCTTACACTTTTGAAGCATCCTAGCCTTTGTGCCACAATTTTAAGTTCCTTAGCACAGACTCCATAACCTAAAATTTAACAGATTTTCCCTCACTTTACTGTAAAACCTCAAAAAGCAGCAAAGCTGGTTTTGAACTAGTCAGAAGGCAGACCCTTGAAATAAGGCTAAAACTTGCATCAAAGAGAATTTCCAAGCAGCCTCAAAAGCACATGCAGAGGGTGGTTTATATTCTCTTCCCTAGAGATCTTTTAGCTTAAACAAGGCAAGACTAGGGTCTGACTTTGATTTGGCCAAGGCCAGACAGACATTAAACACAACTTCGAAGAATTAATGCTTATGGAATTCATTGCTAGAATGTATGGAATTTTCCAAGGTTTCAAGATATTCTACAGTATGGTTCAGTTTCATGCCAGCTTCCAGGCAGGCACAATTTTATTTTGCAAACTTGATAACATGTTTGTAACAAGACTAATATAATTTTGACAGAACAATATTGCCAGTAAGTACACTTAAAAATCCTTCACATAAGCACAAAATGCTACAATATCCAGGCTGCATTACACTCCTCTAGCCAGTTAGATTGCAACTTAAGTGAGGACAAAACTCATCCTTAGCCATGCACTCATTAAGTGACAGCTGTGTCTCATAGAATGGTTTGGGATGGAAGAGACCTTAAAGATTCCTTGTTCCAGCCTTCTGCCGTGGCTGGGGACAATGCCCTGACCTGCTGGTTGCACTTCTTTTGATGCAGCCCAGGGGACGATGGCTTTCTGAGCTGCAGGCACACCCTGCTGGCTTGTGTCCAGCTTCTCACCCACCAACATCCCCATGTCCTTCTCCTCAGGACTGCTCTCTGTCCATTCTCCACCCAGCTTGCAAACCTGTGTGGGATTGCCCTGACCTGGGTGCAGCACCTTGCACTTGGCCTCGGTGAACTTGATGAGGTTTGCACAGGTCCACCTCTGCAGCCTGCCCAGGTTCCTTTGGATGCCATCCCTTCCCTCCACCATGTCAACTGCACAACATAGCTCTTCCTCTCTTTCCTTAAACCAGCTTCTTAAATGAAAACTCAAAGAACTAATACAATGGGTCCAGCACAGAAAATCTGTGGTCATTTCATCTATACTGTCAAGGCCTATACAAAGCCTGGCCACACTGCCACAAAAAAAAAACTACTCAGTGAAGCAGATGGTTCCATCTCAATGAAACACAGCTGATTACAGGCTTTAATAAACGCTGTAATATCAGAGCTGTATGACAAGCAGAGGGTAGACCAGGCAGAGACTACCTGGACCTTCACTAACCAGAATCCAATAGGCAATTATGCATCCTTTTCTGCTCATCCAATGCAATAACTTAGGGAAGAGATGGGACAAGCACTGATGAGATGTCTCTTAAAAATTTGACCATCAAACTCCAGGACAGCACGTACAGAAGAGGGAGGAAAATGACTCCAAATTGAGACTGAGAAAGTGTGTTTGAAATAGCATTATACCACCAAAAAAAGAAAAAAAAAGTCCCACAACTCATAGCTCTAAAGCCTTCTACTAGCTCCACGGTAAGTGATATGTCTGACAGACAAATTAGAGTTGAAAAGATTGCCTGATGTGCAGCAGGCTGAGAAGAAAAAGATCTAAACCACTGTTTAACAGAAGTCAGACTGATCCCTGGGTGCTCCTGTGAAAGAAATCAGGCCGATCATCATTATATTTTCTCCCCTTCCCTTCTATGTGCCAGCTACAAGCTGCACTCAGAAAAAATACTTGGCATGAGAAGAGATTTTAAAAAGCAGTGATTTAAATTCCATATTAGGAGTCTATTTTTTTTGTGTTTCACAATGTGAAATTCCATATGTTAGGGTATAATGAACCCTGAAATAACTAATGACTGTGGAAGGCATCCCTTCTTGGACTTGACTTTGGCTCACATGGACACTAGTGAGCTGCACTGAGCTTCAGGAGGATCCATAAAAAAATTTTCCAACCTTACCTCAGGTAAAGATAAGAGCACCAAAAGTACCACCAGTGCTTCCCCTGCTTTCCCAGGAGAGAGGATCCAGGCAGCTGCTGCTGGAACACTGCACTCTGGGTCTCCCCAGGGGACCTACTGCGCAGCAGGAAGCATTCAGAGTTGTTCATAGAGCCCATTTCACATTCCTTGGTTTGCAATTAACTGCTTTGCAATGAAAAGGAGCAACCCTTTACATCACTAAGACACTAAGACATCTTCTTACCACTAAGACAACAGAGACAACAATTTTCAACTCTTCTTCTTATCCACATCCCTTGAAGGAGAGTGGGAAATTCGATTTGTGGTACGTATTTCTGTCTAAACCTGAAAAATCTGTATATTACATTCCACACAAGTACCACCAGGAATGCTGCTTCCATATGAAGGTACAGTTTTGGGTTGTCATGGTGCAAAGTCTGATACTGGGGGAGCAACTCACTAACCAGTCAGAAGCAGTACAAGTACTGTCAGTGTTTGTCCTAAGTATCCCAGAGATTTTTCCAATTTCTTGTCAATAATCCTGACATAAAAAAACCCTTGCCAAGCAATTAATCCTGGTCTTGGATGCCCAGGTTTAAGCATGTAGCCAGTACAGGAACTGGATCCTCTGCACTTGAACCAGCTCTCAGAAGTGGGGAGCATTCCAGGATGTGCAGACCTGGACACTTTGGATTCAAACACCATCTTCACTGCTGTTAATCTGCTGTGCCTGGCTCTTGCAAGCAGACTGCACTTGGCTTCCCCTGACAAATATTTCAACTCCCAACCATATTGGAAATCCAGCCATTTTCTATGGCACAGCAGCACAAGCAAAATTGGCAATTATACTAATGCCCTGCTTATCATACAAACATAATCCCTAAGATCTGCAGTTGAGAAAGGAACATTTTGTCTCCCATGTGGAGCTGGCAAGCATATCATTAGACAATTTACTGCTATTGACAGATACTATATGTATTAATCTCCTGCTAAAAACACTGAAATACACACTGACAAAATGAAGGAGAAATCCTGCCAGCTCTTGAAATAGGTGTTTCATCCACATTATTTAGACAATAATTCAGATCACAGTTGGAGACGGAACACTAATTTGTGAATTTAAGCATAGATTTCCCTTGTTATTTTATTCAGCAAAATGTTTTGTTATTGGAACATTAACAGGGAAGGGAAGGGAAGGGAAGGGAAGGGAAGGGAAGGGAAGGGAAGGGAAGGGACGGGAAGGACAATTTATTGAAATAAAATCAGGACAGTGTGTAAAATGGGTTCTTAAATGCAACATATGTTGTCAGCTTCGTTCTGACACATTTTGAGGTTTCTTCCTCAATAGTTCTTTAGTTAGAATGGGATGACCTCATTAAAAGGGCAAACTGGGGAGATGTGACTTTTTTCTAGATATGTGAGCAGTGTAACTAAAACCTGCACAACTTTTTTTTTTTTTAATTAAGTTTATAAGCTCTCCTATCCCATAGGAATTTCAAAGAAGAAACCAAGCACACATTAAAATACAATGTGATACTTACTTAAGAGTATTGGCAAATGATATCTTCAGTGTCTTCATATGCACTCAGTATCCAGTGAGATCACACAAATCTCTGCAGAAATACAAAAGCCAGAATCCAAGGCAAGCTTCAGTTGGTCAGTTCAAGCTCACCCTTGGGTTAGACTGCTCAGAAGCCACCAGCTTGTGATGATCATGAAGCAGCCAGGTGTTCTATCCAAGGAAGTGTTCTATTCTTTACCACCTGTATTGTATTGGTGCCTAATGTGGGGAAAGAGGAAGGATAGTGTTAGAGGAGGAATAGTAAGTTATTCAGAATTACATAAGACTGTCACACATGGAAATAGCAAATATCTCCTCTCCACAAATGGAAAAATTGGTTGGTTCTTTTCCCTGTTTTGAAATGCTAACCTTTATGCTGTGCTAGTTAGCATGATGAAAGCAGAGCACTTCGAACCTTATCTCCACTTCAGAAGCTGGAGATTCAGTCTGAACTGGGCATGGAACAGTCTCCTTTTCACAATAGTTACAGCTGGCCCCAAGTCAACCAAGCTCTACAGAATTTCTGTTAAAGAGATGATAACTGAAGTCACTTGACATTTGGAGCAAACTCTTGTCAGAACTCAGGCACCATGCAAACTTTCCCCTCTTGCCTGGCCAAGGTTTTCATTGATTATGTTCTCAAGTTTAGACTCTCACCCATCAGTATCTGTTCCAGTGAGTGTCCCATTAAACAATCTTGAAGGTTAGAAGGACATTTTACTAAAAATCTCAAACTAGTTCTCAGATCTCAAGATAAGGCCTGATTGCTACTGATGAGGGTTGAAAGCACAGCCTTAAAGCCCAGCTATGTGCAACAGTAAGGACAGCCAAGGAACAGAAGACCTGAAATCCTGAGTGCATTTAGGGTCTGCCTAATCTAAGAATATTCCAAGAATGGTCAGTACCAGGCACTTCATATTATCTGCTTCAAAAATGTAACTCTAAACATGGGTTGCATCTGTCAAATAACGTGACGTTAGAAAATTATACTCTAGACAGGGAAGTCTGTACATAATTAATTACAAATAGTAATTACTTAGCAAGAATGGAATTCTTTTCCCTCTAACATATGGTTTTAGATAAGAGAATTACTACTTCCACAATCATTGGAAAAGTAGACTTCATTATCTGGAGTATAGAATTGGAGGGTTTGCTTTAATGTAAGCCATATGCTGGGGTGCTGAGTCATCACATGGATACTTGTTTGGGAAATTCTTCAGTTTCACAGTTAAACTACATTTATCCTCTAGTGAGGGTAAATGATTTAATTTCTCATTTATGTTGGATTTTTTTGTTTCCCATTTTCTAAGCAGGCTTAAAACTTTCTAACATTTATGTACATGTCTTACTTGAAACAAACTCCCAATCCTTCCAAAAAACACCAAAAAACAAACAGTACTTAAAAGAAATTTAAAAGGGCCTCAATTTACCACAGAATACTTAGGTTCAATTGCAGCATCTGTTTTTTAAACAGAGTTCCTGATCTCTAACTGAATTTGCCAGCTAGGCTAAATCAAGTCACAGAAGTCAGCTACCCCCTTGTTTTCAGAGGACATCTCAAGTGACACTCCATGTCAAAAATAAGAGTATGCAAAAGTTAAAAGGACAAATTATTCAAGTAACAAATGCCTCATGGTGTAAGCATTTCATTTCCAGACTTACAACCTGTGCTGGTTTGACATTGGTTGGT
>VWYI01036638.1:55571-70042 GCA_013399455.1 Anthoscopus minutus | reverse complement strand
CTGCATTATCAGCTTTATGCCTTTTCTAAATTAAAAATGCAGAATGGTTAAAGACTTCTGTTGATAAGATAAAGCTTCCAAACTTCTAATAAAAAACCCATTTATTAACCCCTCCCACTCATCTGTTCAATAAACATATAAACACTTAAACAAGACTATTACTCGTGTACTTATGAACACCAGCAAAGTCATATCCAGGCTAATTGCACTGTACTAAAATATCCTTTCACGTGGGCAGTGTCTGTCTGAACAAGTTTCTTACATAAGGAACCTCTGCATTTCAATACCATAACTTTGCTCTTTCCTGGAACTGAGATGATTCCACCACAGCAAAGATCATGGAACAATTTTTCATCTAAGTGTCCCATACAGACATCAGACTGAAATCAAGCCAGGCAATGACTGTGTAAACATACTGACTCCACTTCTACAAAGCTGCTTGCAGACTTCAACAAACAGAAAAACAAACAAAAAATCAACAGCACGGAGCCCCAAACAGGCAATGATGCCCCTCAGTTTTAATATAGCTGTGAGATATCTTTTGACAGCAATCTTTTGATACAGCTATTAACAACCAGCATTTTCAAGGTATGAACAAACTCAAATACAAAAAGCTTAGGAGAGTGCTAGTTTAAACACACTATTTAGGACTCATGAACTTGTTTTTTTCTGCAAAGGAACATATTTTAGAAAATTAATTTGAATAGAATTAACTGGGTTAGGTACACTTTTTAAACAGATGTTCAGAATTCGTGCATTTGTGATGCAAAAAAAATCAGAAGCAATATTGTAAAATGAAATAAAAGTAAGTTAAGATACTTCAGAGATTTATTGCTAATAAAATGTTAATTTGAGCTAGCAGCTTTTGAGATGCTACCTTATAACTTTGCAAATTTGAAATATTATTTTTAACAGATTTTCACAGATTACCAGCATATTCTCCTTTCAAAAAGATGTCTGACTGTAAGGACAAATAACCTTTGATCAAAGGGAAAGCATAACTTGACCAAAGCAGATGTCTATTTGCCCACAGGGTGAACTGCCTCCATTTTGAAAAGGTTCATGTCCAGTGCTTTCTGAGGAATGACAGGTGAAAATCTTTGGAAATAGCTGACAATCTAACACGGCATGTCACAAATCTTGCTAGCACCTTTGATGCACATATGGAAAACACATGCTGTTCATGAATAGTATCTTCTGCTAATGTCTTTCTCTTCCCGATATTTCATCCCAGAAAAAGAAACTTCTTCTTGAAACTGGTTCTTGAGTAAAAGTATTATATTGACAAGTGTATTTGCTGATATCGATATACAAGATTCCCATCCAAAAGCTTTAATATTAGATGAGGATTTACCATTTGTGGAGATCCTAGATATTTCACTGTGTGAAAAAACTGAGACATAATGGAAATTAATGGTTAATGGAACACACTTTGAATATTTCAACCATGCAGGAAGTGGTCAGCTTTCTCAGCAAAAACCAGTACAGCTGTATTGGGTTTGGGTATCTTTAACATTTGGTAATGAGAACTTTATTTAGATGGTATATGCAAACCCCACTATATCTGATCCCTGTGTGTCCCCTGCCACACCAAACTGTACACTTCAAGTTACAAAGAGCAAATGTTAGCAATAGATAACAAAAGAAAAGCGACTGCATGAGATAATTTTAAAAAGAACATTTTGTACAGTAGCAGAAGCCTCAGTTTTATATTTGCCTAGACACTGACAGATGGTGTAAGTCTGTAAGCATCAACAGCAGAATGGTTAAAAATATCTAAAAGAGCATGAATTGATTTTATGGCTTTTTTTAAAAGAGGTTTTGTTTATGTAGAGAGAAAGCAACAAAGGCATTTAAGGAGAAGCTGACTGCAAGGTAGCAAAACCAATAAATGCCAAATAGAAGAAAAATATTTCATGGAAACACCATTGTGTCTCGTGGGAAGACTTAACTCTGTGACCTAGGAGCTTCATACAACCCTAGAGTTATAGACTCCCTATAGGGAGTCTACATACTGCCTACCATCCATTCACAGAGGTAACTGAGGAGAAAACTGAGCTGTATCAATAAAAGCAGCAAGTGACCAATCACTCTCCATTCCAAACCTCCTCTGCAGCTTAACACTCTTCCTTTCTGTCATGTTTCTGCAAATACATTGCAATTCTGCTCAAACACAATAAATCAGATGTTTCCTGGCAGCTTACTGTTTGTGTGCAAGGGAAGACTACACTACCTGCAACCCTATCCAAAACTCAAAGAGAAGAGTCCACAAACAGGAACACTACTCTAGTGGACAAAACACTCTGCTGTATCATGACATATCTAATGTCTTGCCCTTCTCATAACATGCCTGCAGAACTAAAATAGAAGCAGATAAAGAAATTCTTAGCATCTATAGTGATTTGTAAATAGTTAAGAGTAATTTAATTCCTTAGATACAAAAGACATCAATTAAAAGATTCAATTATTTAAAGAAAGTTAGAGAGACAGGTTTCTATCATACACTTTCAGTGAAGAGAGGGCAATAATGTACTCAGAAAAGGCCAATATCTTTTGTATGAATTGAAAAAGAGACTGGAATTTGCTTTTTTTCCTCAAAATAAAATAAATGAGAGTGGACTCTTCCATGTTGACAATGTCTCAGCTCTTTTAAAGTTTTCTTTCAATGCAAGAAGAAAGCAAAATAACCGCAGACAGTGACTAGAAAGAGCCTAGGAAAGCCTGGCATAGGTGGAGGAACTGTATAACAAGAATCAATTCTATATCTGTTCCTGGCCATCAGAAGTTAGCAGATCATACTTAGTACTAAGAAAATGCTAGCATTTAGGAAATGCTAAGAGGTAATTGCACTGGACTGGAGCAACAGGAAAAAACTGAAAAGGCCTATTCCTCTTGCTGTCTAAAAAACCATGAAAAGTCACAAGAGTGAAACTAAGGATTTTATGCATGTGATATTAAAAATAAAGAGGTGCATCAAATACTTGGACCTGGATCTGACAACTGGGAAACATTTTTGTAATATTATAAATAAAAGATATGATAGCTATTTAAAAAATATTGCCAGTAAATACTTACAATATCCTCTATTATCTCCTTCACCGCAGCTACAGCTAAAATAAATAAGAGAGGAACCAGTGTTGTGTAGCGGCCTGTTGGTGATACGTCTGGTATTTGCTATTTGAAAAAAAGGAGAAAAACATATTTTGCATTGCTGGTTGAAAACATTTTTAATATAAGAAACAATACTTTCTGTACAGATAAAGACAAGTGAATTCACTTTTTTGACATAGTGTTAATTATTTCCAAGAGAACATTACAGTCTTCAATTCAAAAGCAGCTGATACAATAAAAGAACATTTGCATTTTAAGCAGTGTTCAATGTGCTATAGTGTTCAATGGTACTATTTCCAGAAGTTTTAGTGTTTGCAGAATAATCACCTTCCTCTTCTGTGCTTCAAATTGAACTAAAATACATATTTATAAAATAAAACTAAACTTTCAAATTAAAAATTTTTGTTAGAGTAGACACTAGTCCAAGGTATTTTTGCTTCTTTATGGTCTTAATCTCTTAAGAGATATTTTTAATCACACTAGATATTAACTGATAAATTTCAAATAGCTGCCAGTCTACTGTAAAAAAACCCATTTTTGCTAACCAGGGGCAGAGATGATGCAAACAAACATGTATGTAAAATAAGCTGTGAGAAAATGCAGCTGCTTATGTGATATACATAGATAGTTATCTATAATTATATTGTCTAGAGACCTTAATGGCAAGACTGACAGCTGAAAGGATTGCTGCCTTAACAGACTTATTATGGGTAATGCAGCGTGATGACAATGAGAACTCTGCAAGAAGAGAGTATACTAACTAGGGGTGCCTCAAAGTGGTTAGAAGAGATCCCCAATTTATCATAAAATGTTCTGAAAAACAGACAGTGCTACTTATGAATTACCTACATTTCTTTTTGCTACCATCATATTGTCCTTCTGAAATATTATGCTGAAACAGCATAATATGCTTCTTGTAAGACCAATATAGATCTGTCCTCCAAGATACTGTAGATGTTTGTCAAGGAATTAAATGGAAGTGAGGCCGAAAGCTACTGTTCAGCAAGTGACTGTATGCTGGCTACAGACAAAAGGGATCTATCACTTCTCCAGCTATTCCTACCTTTTCATTCCTTCCTACATATATGTCCAAACTCCCATTCCTGTATGGAATTTTGCAGGCAAAATCTGAAAGCAAAAGAGTCACCAGTCTGTACTCCAATTCCATTCACCTCTATTTTCTTCTCCTGGCAATGCAGTCTCACTGACAGCCTGACACATTAGTGGGCTTTAAAGTTGTAACACTCCACTTGCTAACACTTCTGAAACCTTGTATTCTGTGTCTCTAGCTTGAGGTGCACAGCGGCAGCACAGGGAACACTGCTGGACCACTGGATTAACCTGAGATGCCAGATGGAGTAGCAGGTTGTTTATTTAGAAGCCACAGGCTTGCAGGCAGAAAACCTAATGAAACCCTGAACTTTTTCCCCCCTAGAAAACAGTTGTAAGTTACTTATGCAGATGCACCATAAAAAACTGTCCCAAGTACTTAAAGTAGAAACAAAGACATTGGGGTAAGGACAGAGGAATAAACTTTGACTTCCAGAAACCTTTGAGGTGAGGAAGGAAAAAGTACATATTCATGTTTATGTACCATTTTTCAGTAACTTTTGTTTGGTATGTCAATCCCTAACACAATGACCTCTTCAACAGACAAATCAACACATTGTAAACAATACATCTGAAATCATGCAAAAAATGTGTTTTTTATCAAATATGTTTGAAATGCTGAACTAGTCAATGGTAATTATGACTGCACCTGAACACAGTTCAATTTCTCATTTATCATCAGCTAATGCATTGAAAGAATGGTATACAAAAACCCCACGATGTTTTCAACTTGAACTATCACAAAACTAAAATACAGATGTGTAAAATGTTATGTACTTCTTCAAAAAAGTCTCAATAAGCTGGGCCAGGGATTTTACTTTATAAACATATCTAATGAAGCTACAGTGGTGATATAAATAGACTAGGGGCTTCCTTCCTAACCAGTACATTGATTAGCTGGTTTACAGGAAATAGTTGCTGTAGTATTGGACTCCATTACTAGTTTTGTTTGCCCAGGCTCGATTTCAATCTTTATTTCTAAGAATAAATAATCATTCACCCCCAGTGCAATTCCTGTCCTTCAGAAGAACTTATAGGAATAAAGTTCACAGAGTTCAGGTTTTTAGAGAGCATGCTCTAGAAGAAATGTCAACTACCGGTAACATTTTTCTGTATTTGCCAGGTATTTTTAAATCGAATTTTCTTTGGGTCTTTTTGACCCAACAGAATTTCAGCTATACTTAACCTGTTTTATTGAAAAATAATTGTGTGCATTTTGTTATCTCCAAGGAACAAGAAAACCACAAATGCAATCATTTTATTAAAGATACGTCTATATGATACAGCTGTTCTGATTGGCCAGCTAGCTTGGAAAGAACAGTAGAGCAACCTCAAGTATCTCAGTATCTCTGTCTAGAATATAAATGGTTTCTTAGCAAGTTTAAAACATTAGAATCTTATTGTTGATCTTACCTGAAGCAATGCAATAAAAAGAAAAAATGCATTAGCAGCTCTTCTGAACTGGGAATAAAGGAACCTTGGCAGGAATGTGATTATGTTGTACTTTGCAGTGCTGACAAGAAGAGACAAAAACATAAGCTATTATTACAGTACAAAAAATTCTTCAAATGTATTCTTTCCCTCTCAGTTATACAAGCTTTCAAACAAAAGTTTGCTTTTTTATTTTAAACTGATTAATATTAGATATTAAGTGTGCTTTTGCTAGGCTGAAAGAAGAGAATAAAATTTATCCTAGCAAAACAATCTTTGCTAAGTCGTCATCACAAAATGTTTGAGCTCCCAGCTCTCTGTCAGCCTTTTATATCTGTTTAAGAACAGATCACCACCACCTAAGGTTCTAAAACAATATATGTGAAAACAATATATGTGAAATCATGCCAACAACTTTTAAGCAAAAGACTTGTAAGAATATTTTAATTTATTTTTAAGTCAGTGATATTTGCTTTGACCTTGCCTAAAACAGTCAATAATAGGGGAAATGCATGTATCCTGCAAAATACCTCTACTCGGTAACCAAGCAAAAGACAGAAGGACAAGTTGTATACACTAAGAAATAGCATATAAAGTTTCTCAAGGACATTATTCTCAATGTCTACAAAATTTCTGCACATTATCAAAGGTACCTTCAGAAAACACACCTACTTGGTACAGAGGCATTTTGGCCATTCACTTCCTTTGAATTTTAACAACAGATGTGAGGATGTTATCAGATCTAAACGCCCTTTACTTATGAGCATTTACTGTATGACTTGAAATCCATCAAAAGCTAACAAAAAATCCCATCATAAACCATCAGGAAAGTCCCTAAAGCCTGAACCTGAAAAACTAGTCTCATAGACAACCACAGCATCTTTGTAACTGGCTGACTGAAAAAGCCAAGTGTTTCCAAAGCACAAACAATTGTGTGCTCATGTGCAGTACATCTGCATCAGCATTCAGCTAGCAGGAATAGGTTCAAAGATGAACTGAACTGAAACATAAAGAACAAATCCATCCCCTAGGGATACAATGACAGTACAGCTGTAAAGAAGCTGTACCTTCCCCATCCCATTCTTAAAAATTCAGAAGGTCAGCTTTGTAACTGAAACAAATGACTTATCTCCTCATTTCACTTCATTCCTCTCTCCATTGTTTGCCTGTCATTGGTGGCCAGCAGAAATTACAGAAGTAGAATAAATTAAATCTTTTAAATTTTGCTATTCAGCATGCAGTGTTCTAGTGTTTTTGTTAATACCTGACATGATTATTGCAGAATTTGGTTAGCTGAGGCTGATTGATGAATATAGTTCTCACTTCCTCTTGATCAGCTAGGGAAGTTTTCTCTGAAACATCCTCTGTCTTCTCATAGCCTGTAAAAACACAGCATGATTTTTCATATAAATAGATTTACTTACACAAGATTCAAGGTACTTCAAGTGATAAAAAGGACATTTATTGCGAATGTGAACTCAATGTATTTGCATTTCTCACAAGTAATGACCCCTGAAAAAACAAAAAAGTTCTTTTTATATAGTCAAGATGCTCAGTAAAAATCTACACTTCCCCTTGCAGAGCTCTACCACACACATTACCTTGCAAAGATCAGCACAAGTGGCCTAACAGCGAGACCTGACAGCCACTCTGCACTCGTGATTGCATCTTATTAGATCCCATGGAATCTTCTTTCTATTGCCAGTTTGTTCAACTGTTCCCAAAGCCGATCCTTCTCCATCAAGGTATTTTTTGTTTTGGACTTTCCAACTGTGGCTCCTGAATTCTGATCTTATCAGTAGAGACTAAGGGGGAGAATACACTGTTTACTGCATCCTGTTCAGTCTTCGGTTTCTAGGTTCCCTGAAGCATGCAGCCTAGAGACACCACCTTTCCCAGAGACATCATCTTCCTGCTGTTACATCTGAAGGAGAACAAGAATGGCATCCACAAGCCACTCACCAGGTTAAAGCCCAGGTAGGCTGTGACTTTGCCTAAAATCCATCTAAATCCATCTCTCTCTATTCCTCTACAGCCACCTTTTGTAGATTCCTGCTTTTACATGTGAACTTTGTCAGGGACTCCTTGCTAATTCACAGAAAGGTTTGGGCTAGAATAAAATCACAGAATGGTTTGGGCTGGAAGGAACATTAGAGATCATGTAGTTCCAACCCTCCTGCCATGGGCAGGGAACCTTCTAGTCAATCAGGTAACTCAGAACACCATTCAGCCTGGTCTTGAAATTTCCAGGGATAGTGAGTCCATAATCCCTCCAGGGAACCTGTTCAATGCCTTATCATACTTATAGTAAAGATTTTCTCCCTAATACCTAATCTAAACCTATCCTCCATCACCTTCAGGTCATTCCCCCTCATCCTATGACTACATGCCCTTGTGAAAAGCTCCTCTATAACCTTCTTGGAGGCCTCCTTTAGACACTGGAAGGCTGCTAGAAGGTCTCCTCTGAGCTCCTCTTTTTCAGGCTGAACTTTCTCAGCCTGTCTTCATACATGTGTTCCAGCCCTGTGATTAACTTATTGGCCCTCCTCTGGACTTGTTCCAGCAGGTCCATGTCTTATGTTGGGTGCCCCAAACTGGGTTCAGTACTCCAGGCAAGGTCTCACAAGAGCAGAGAAAATGGGAAGAAGCACCTCCCTTGACCTGCTGGTCAGGCTTCTTTTGATGCAGCCCAGGCTGGCTGTCAGGGCTCCAAGTGCTCCAAATCCTGTGGAGCTTTTTGTCCACCAGTACCTCCAAGTGTCTCTCCTCAGGGCTGCTGTCGGTCCATTCTCCACCCAGCCTTGGGATTGCCCTGACCCAGGTGCAGGACCTTGCACTTGGCCTTGCTGAACTTCATGAGGTTCACAGAGGCCCAGCTCTAAAGCTTCTCAAGGTGACTCTGGATGACATCCCTCCAGCATAGCAACTGTGTCACACAGCTTGGCATTGTTAGTGAACTTGCTGAGCGAGTGACTCAATCCCACTGTCCAAATCACTGACAAAGATGTGAAAAATAGTCAGCTCCCACACTGACCCTTGAGGAATGCCACTTGTCACTGCTTCCCACTGAGCTGTTGACTGCAATTCTTGGAATGCAACCATTTCTTTATCCACTAGGTGGTCCATCCCTCAAATTAATGTCTCTAGAGACAAGGATATTGTGTGGGACAGTGTCAAATGCCTTGCTTCATCTAGTCCTTCTGACATCTTGGCTTGATTTTGTGTTTATTGTTATGGACCAATCTTGAGCAGGAAGGATGTGATCACTGGAAGCCAAGGCCAAGCCAAGCCAAGGCCAAGGCCATTAACCTGGTTAATCTTGATTGGTTGGTCTCATTGGTTAATGAGATACCATTCCTTCACTTGCTTCATATTTTCTTTATGACACTAGCTAGATTATTCCCAGAGAAGTGGCATCAGAATATTCTTCATTTTATGTATGTTTAACTTGAAATAGTTTTATTAGACTCACTGACATTCCCAGCACCTGCCTCCACTACTCAGTGACTAGTTGGGCTTTCTGTATGTACTGTGAGGAATCCAGTGCCAGTCTGCATCCTAACTTTCATCTGTAAAAGGGTATTCTTCTCTCCCAAGGCTTTTCACTAAAGTTTTGTCAACCAGTCAGCCACTACATTGCTGACAGCAGTCTTCAGACTGGAGCTTTTAAAGTACCAACAGGTATAAATAAATCAATAACCATAAAGTTTTAACATGGTAACAATAATCTCTGTTTTTATAGTCACTTGTTAAATATACACTGTTCAGTCTGTATGAGAATGAGAAAAAGACACTAAAACCCACTGTGTTATAATGCAACTCAACATATCAGAATGTATAGCATGTCAAAGATAATTGGGGCTGTACATGAAAACTTAATGCTTATTTCTAGCACGTTCTAGAAATGCTTCTAAATATTAGGCAAAATACAAGCTGTTCTCCAATCCACCGGCCCAGTATATTGCCTCTCACCTATTCAAAATACATTTTGGACACTGCTTTGCAAGGTCAAGTCTCTGCACATTGAGAAAAGGCTCAGTAGAAACTTTTAATTTCATTCCATTTGCCTTTCAAAATTCACAGACTCTCTTATGATACAGGATACTACATTCACCATCTGCAATTTCTCTATTTCTTTCCTCACCTAGTGAAAGGCACACACATTCAAACATCAGTCTTTATCTGAAGAAGTTTTTCCAGAAGAAGGGCAGCCAGCCTAACAGACTGACCCACCTTAATAGGTGCCAACAAAATACTCACCAAGAAACCATACAGGCTCATGTGGCAGCCTAACCCAGCAAAAAAACCCCAACATCTTCAGTAACAAAAAATTGCAAATAAATAAGTAATCAATGAAACAAACACAGACCTCAAAGCAATTAGAGCTTTTTTCAATGAGAGCACCCATTGAAGGCCATCATTTCATTCCAACAATAAGTTTGGAAGAAGCATCTCTCTTCAAACACACAGTACTCATAGGGACTCTTCCTAAACCATTTCTACATTAGTAAATTTCTACATTAGTAAAACAACAACAGTACATTCCATGACCCTTATTTTTCCTTTAGGTAGGGTAGTTTAAGACTTCCAGCTTTTATTCCTTAAAACAGTGTCATTTCCATTACGAGAATGCAATATGGAAATAAAAAAGAGAAAACTATCAACCAAATTGCCAAAAGGTTTTTAATATACTCCCTTTAATCAATAATATTTCTTCCTTATTCTCTATGAAAGCTGATGCTGTAGCTAAGAACCTCTTATACAACTAAGTGCTGTGGTTAAACCTGGCAGGCTGCTAAACACCACACAGTCATTAACATGCCTACCCCAAGCGCTGGGGCAGAGAATCAGAAAAAAGATAAAATTCATGGACTGAGATAAAATGGCTTAATAGTACAGAAAATGTAGGGGAAATAATGATTAAAAAATGCACAAAACAAGTAATGCACAATTGCTCACCAACCACTGATCAGTGTCCATCCAGTCCCTGAGCTGTCAGCCCCCTGTCAACTCCCCCCCAGGTTTTGTTGCTCAGAATAATGCCAAAAGACCTGGGATATCCCTTTGGTCAGCTGGGAGGCAGATACCCTAGCTGTGTCCCCTCCCTAATTTTTGTGAACTCCCAGCCTCCTCCCTAGCAGGGCAGTACAAGATGCTGACAAGTCTTTGATTTAGTATAAGTGTGGCTCAGAAAAAACTGAAACATCAGTGTGTTATCAACATTATTCTCATCCTAAATCCAAAACACAGCTGCTAAGAAGATGCTAAGTCTATCCCAGCCAAAGCCAGAATAGTTTGTTTGCTAGCTCATATTTCTGAAGCATGTGGCATAGTTTAAAGATGGAATCAGTATGAAAAAGGAGATGTCTTCAGAATTATTTCTTGAAAAGCCATGGCAGACCTTCCGTGACTCAGTGTGGGTCAGAATAAGCACTGGGAACCTGACCCATCCGTCTGTCCTTCTGAGGAGTCAGAGCACAGAAGGGAATTTAAATGATCTGCTTGAACCTGCTGGTATCACTGAGATGGCCAAACCTGCCCAGAACTAAAAAAAGTTTTTTTTCCCTGTTGTGAAACACTGGGATCAAAGCACATGTTTCTGCAATAAACCCCAGACACAAGTGATTATAATGATCACTAAATCTGGTAAAATGTTATATAGTTATAGTGTTATAAAGACCATAAGTAGAAATATCTAAGGGTATATTAGGTACTACAAAAACCGATAGTCCACTGAAGACAATCTGATGACCACTACAGAATTTCAAAATACATTCCTTCTTCATGTGAAAGTCATCTCATCTTATTCAAGTTCAACTTCACCTAGATTTTGTACAGGTATTTACCTCCACCAACAAGAACTAGTTTTAGTAGGCAGCATCATGCCGCCTCAACTCTCAACCCTTTCTCAATGACCTAATATAGTTCACTGAACTCCACCAGCACACAGAGAAGGATTAATGCTTCAGTCTTCAGAGAACCCTAATAAGACCTGTGAAGAACAATTCCACTCTCCTAGAACCTCTCAAAAGTAACAGAATTATTTTAATGATTCAATTTCATATTATTTAATAGATGCATACATTAACTATATAGCTAAAATAACCACAGTTAGTTAATGTATTTAATAAAGCTTTATGTAGGCCACACTACCCAAAGATATCCCATGTGTTTTGCAATTGCAGAACACATGACACCAATTTCCTAAATTTGTTTAAGAGGGCCAGATATTCTGTGCCTTGAGCAAGACTTTATTGATACACATACCACTCCAGAATGGTAAGCAGCACCTATTCCTTGCAATGGGATAACAGACCTAAAAATCTATTAAAACATGGTTATGAGCATGTCTGGTTATCCTTTATCAGCCATGAAGAACTTGAAGATGTTTGGAAGAATGGCACAAAATCAGTAGATCCTTTTTGCTCAAATTCTTTTCTCTATGCAGGTAACATGCTGGCTTACAGACACTACAACACCTACAATTTTTATTTTGCAATAATTTACA
Source organism: Anthoscopus minutus (assembly GCA_013399455.1). Taxonomy (NCBI): domain Eukaryota; kingdom Metazoa; phylum Chordata; class Aves; order Passeriformes; family Paridae; genus Anthoscopus; species Anthoscopus minutus. The sequence goes on along the minus strand of VWYI01036638.1, from coordinate 57,882 downwards.
GACTGTAGTGTCAATTCTGTGCAACTGTTGACCACTTCTTGGGATTGATACATGTGCACATCATTCTGACAGTCCTGAATCGGTTTGTTCTGTCATGAGCGCAATAGTTGATTTTTCTAATAACATTATCACTATCTCTTCACATGAGAGAAAGCTTAGTTCTTTCTGAGATGGTGTCCAAGACAGTCCAGCCTAGAAAGGTAGTTCATGATCCATGGAAAAGGCCTCTGAAGCAGAAATAAATAGTTACTTATTTAGTAATAAGTAATAAAGTAATTACTTTCCTTCTAGAGTAAGGAAAGTTATAGTCTGTCTGATCCCCACCAGTCTTATGCTAAGGAATGGTTCCACATCATGACAGAAGTCATAGAAGCTGTTGTTTGTGATTACAGAATTACTGGTGTTCCAAGAACACAGATGGACACTGCTGGTAACAACTCAGCACAGGAGTAAGACTTTGGTGGAGTTCTCTGAAAGCAGTCTTATCATCACTTTGCATGATGCTTATCTAAGAGACTTGGGTGATTGCCAGAACTAGGGTTTGACAGTTCCTTTATGTCCCTGTCAAATACTGAGACCCACATGGCAGAGTTCTGGAGTTCTCTCTTTTAGAAAGAAGTAAGAGTAGCATTTACAAAGCACTGTTTAGAAATGCCAGCCATGTAATCTAAATGTATTGACTAACTGGACTCGGAAGTGCTTATCACAAAATGAAAAAGACTAATTGATGTTGGTTTCATTGTGAACTATATCTAAACAAAGACTAAATATAGATCAAGTTAATTAGTGTGTCACATTAATATAAGACTAAGAAAAGAGTAAAAGATTTCAAATTCTTTTGAGCAGTACTATATATAAAGTACAGTATAAGTCATATAGAATCAGCTCAACTGGTGTAATGAAAAAACTATTATGTCATTTTGCAAAAGTTAAGTTTCTTAAAACATGTTTTATACCTATTGCCAGTCCTAAAGAAAGTGGTTTGGTATCTTCTTAAATCCAATATTTAACTGCTTCACAGTCATTCAGCCTTGAAAAATAAACCACTCTTTTTTTATTTCCTTTTACTGCAACTGTAAATCCTACATAGCCAGTTACCTTTAGGGAACACCACATTTATTCAGTTAATAACCATTAAGAGTTCTGTAACTAGATATTTTAAAGAGAGCATCAATTTTCCCAATTTATTTATGCAATGCTCAGCTTGCAGTGAAAACCAATTGTCTGGAACAAGGGTAAGTGGAAAAGAACTGAAATTAAGCACTGAAAAATTGTACATTTAACTAGTCTGATTATGTGCATCTACTAATCACTGTGAGTATACAGGACAGCTGCTGTGGTTGTAAACACATTTTGGAAGCGTTCCTGAAAGGATGCACTTTCTCCGTTTCTTCTTAGAAAGACGCATTCTTATATTTCTTTGCCACTAACATTTCCTAGGTAGAGGCAGAGCCAGACCTCCTATAAACCTACTTTTGGTGGAGGAAGGCATATAACCTGGTGAAACTGGAAAAGAACATCAATCTAATGACCCACATCTACTCTATGTTTCTTTGTGCTTTTCCTTGCACAAAAATTAAATAAAATATTGTTTGGAAGAAGAAAGAAAGATACTGGGAGGAAGTTTCTTCCTCCCTATACCAAGCAAACCAAAACAAAGCCAAAAAAATAAAATCAACTGAATATATGGTTTAAGCAAGAAAACTTTCAGACGGGGGGATAAACCTGCAAACCTGCCTCATTACTTCTTATGCCATTATCGGGACTGTACTCACTACCTACACTAACCAAAAACTACAGGCTGTCCCAACACATCGGTGCTACAGGGTCCACGATTTCAAATTTTACTTTTGCATGTAATAAATCTTATAGTAATGTAATTCCACTGCAGTGATTCTTTTCACAAGGCAGCTGCTGAGAAGATAGCTGAGGTATCAAATCCACTTAGGCACGACACCTCAGCACTGTCCGGAGCTGCTTGGCACAAGCCCTGTGTCAGAAATGCTTATTTCTGATGATCAGCGCACACGTACCTATTACACACAAAAGAAAGATTCCGGCTTATTCCCAGGCCGAGGACCCCAGGCCATGAGCCCTCGCTGCCGCTTGGGGCTGGCGGGCAGAGCAGCCACACACCGCGGGGAAAACGAAACCACCGCTGCCATCACTGAGGGGCAAAACGCTGCCAGAGGCTCACCGGACATCGACAACCATAAATACGAGGCCTCTCGGAGAACAGCAGCACCGCTCCCGCCCCAGGCTGGGGTCGGTGCCGCCGCAGCCCCCCCGGGGGCGCACGGCACGACTGGAG
>VWYI01036638.1:0-55378 GCA_013399455.1 Anthoscopus minutus | reverse complement strand
AGTCCTGCCGCCATCTCCCCGTCACCCAGGCCGGGCTTGTCGGGTCATTGCGCCTAACCGGGCACCGGCACTACGGCGGTCTATGTCCCGCCTCTGGCGAGAGAGGGGCTAACGATGCGCGCCGCACCCCGTGACGCGGGTGAATGGAACGCGCCGAGCCCTGGGCCGCTGCCCAGCACTGGGGGCGGGCGGGGGAAGCCCCGGGCAAGGTCGCCCGGTGTCTCCGGCAGCCGCGGCGGGCGGGACCCCGGGCCGGGGCGGGGAGTGCCGGGGGCCCGGCGGGGTGAGCGGGTCCCCGCCAGGCGTGTGCAGCCCGGTGGCGTTGCCGGGGGATCAGGGGCGGGGGACAGCAGGCCCGGCAGCCAGCCGGCAGAGCTGCTCAGCCGTGGTTATGTACAGAGCGGACTCCCTTCCCTCGGTATCCTACGCTGCTGAGCGAGGTGTAAACAGAGCGAGGGGTGCGGTGGGGGCCGGGAGGCGTTCATCCGGAGAGGGAAATTGAAACGGTGTTCCATAGCCCTCATTCAGGGGAGGAGAGTGGTGGTGTCATGCTCTGTTTGACAGGCAGCCTTCAAACTCTCGCCCGGCTTTTTATTTTTAATCTCAGTCAGGATGCCGCAGTTTGACAGCCGTGAGTCAGTGTGAATCCAACGCTGCTCCTGTGTGGGCTGCTGGAAAGGAGGTCCCAGCCGCAGATGCCTCGGGCGGAAGCAGCAGCAGCACTTTCGCTTCAAGTCTGTGAGCGTGATGCTGGGGTGACTGCAACAGGCTGAGCAGTGTGCCTGCCGCTATGCCTCGGTAAAAAACAGCCACAGTAAAAACAGGATGCAGAAAATAGGAAAGGTGATGGGATTTGGAGATATACTTGGCATAATTATGTCTTGCATCTGTTTGTCAGGCGTAAAGGCATACTGACTGCCTAGAGGATGATGGAAATTATGAAATGGAATAAAGCTCTATTGTCTTATGAATCTTGAGAGGATTTGAAGCTGATGTGCCCACTAAAGACCACCATTGTGTCCTCCAGAAAGTACATAACACAGATTACAGACGTAGGATTGCTGCTGTTTTCACTAAAGAGCATATACACCTACTATAAGAAAATAAGAGATATATATATAGTCTTTCTTGACAGCAACAGAGTAAATCTTTGATAAAATAGTATAAATTTAATTTCTATAAATGGATCAAGCAAAACAGATAAATATTGTTGGGGCTTAGGGCTTAGTGATGGACCTGGCAGTGTTATGTTAATGTTTGGACTCAATGGTCTTTGAGATCTTTTCCAGCATTAATGATTTTATGAGTCTATGAAGCCGTGCTTTGTGCATGAAGGAAAGCAAACCAAGAATTTGTTTTTCTTAAATGCTGAACTCAGATTCAAAGAAGAGGAATACTTTACTTCAGAGAAGACTGCATTAGGAAATAAATACTGTGGATATCTTTCAAGTCCCAGGACAGAAAACCTGCTCAATGGTCTTTCAAAAGAGAATGCTCTGCCACATCGTCCTATGCAGCAACCTGTGTGGGTTGTTTGTGGTTTTGTGGGTTTTAAGTTTTGTTAGGTTTTTTCCTGAACTAGAAACAAGGATTGTAGAAAGATGTCTTTCCATGCATTTTTCTGATAAAATAAAATGACTGGAAACAACATGCATTGCTCATCCAGTTTTAAGAAGTACTCACTGTGGTTCAGTCAGCCGTGGCAATCTTGACTGGTGCAAATTACTTTTTTTGATGAGAAACAGCTTCTATTTTCTGTGAGATTCCGTTGAAGCCTGATTAAAGCAATCATTTAGGAGACTCTCTCTGTATCTGTACATACATAAACCTCCCAGCATAAATAGGGCCATTTTGTGAAAGAGGATCTTGAGGGGAGTGGGAGTGGTGGTTTGTAATTTTTAGCAGCTACACTGTTGTTAAAAGGCTGCAACGGAACTGTGAGATTCACTAAAAATCAATATGCATGCCAGTCAACATGCTTGTCCCCCCAGATTACTGAAGTGCTGGTGACAAATAGGATTGTCAGTTAAATCCACATTTGGATGCCATTTCATGTCTAAACTGGGTTTTTTGGCTGTAATATCCCTGGCAAGTTGTCTAAACTGGGTTTTTTGGCTTTAATATCCCTGGCAAGTTGTGCTTATTACTGATACCTTTGGGCATCTGGAAGTGTACCCTCTTGTGAACAGAAGATACTATAACAATGCTGCTAAGTGTTATTTAAAATCGTGAATAGTTATTTTACAAATAAGGTCACTATCCACCTCACAGAACAGCACAGCAACAAAATTACTAGCTTTATTCTTGATATACTCTCGTGTACTCTGAGTTACCATGAAAGCTTAATAGTCTTAAAAAAAAAAAAAAGAAAAAGCCTTTTTTTAAGTTATAGCATGAGTAATATTTGAAAGAATGAGTAAGGTTTTTTAAATCTTGCCATCAGTTAAGAAATTCTCCATTTTGCCAGTTTTTATTCTACAAAGTCTCAATGGTAAGATAGACATGTTTAACCCTTAAGTCACACAACAGCAGTTCATCCAGATGTCATCCAAATGAATGAAACTCAGCCACTATATTTCTTAACAGTTCCCATCCACTTGCAACATTACTCCAGGAGAGGCACAGTAGTGTCTGTTTCTTCTACTTCCCCCCCACAAGATCTGCAAGCAGAACGAGCTGGCCCTTGTATTAATTTTTTTCCTTTGGAAGACAAATGTATGAGCTCCTCTATTTAAATGAACCTGTGTTACTCAAGAAGTTTCCATCTCCACAAACCACCCTTGTTTTGATACAAACAGGTCAGAAAAGGCATCTGCAGCTTTTAAAGCTGAGTGTAGGCTTAGTTTATGCACTTGAAGATGCTCTCTATATTTAAGGAATCCAATATTTAGCTTTGGATCATCCCTTGTTTGGAATGTACATCATAGGACTGCAAAACAGAAGCAAGCCAGTCTGCTTTCCAATACAGCTATAAATTAAACAATATGCCTATATTCTGGTTTAAAGATTAGATGACACTCTTAATTGGGTTTTCAATTTCAATGTGTATTTTGAAATATGTGGAAGGCCCAGTGGAACAGATAGAAATTTACTACCATTAATTTATTAGCATGCAGGAGCTTTTGGAACAAAAGATGACAGAAACCTCATTTTTAAAATATATGCAGAAAAATTGCATATTCATTGAGAAGAGTAAGTTATTTCAGACATAAAATGTCTTGCAATGACAGCTGAAATGTTGAGCTAGTCAAAGAAAATTGTGAAAGGATACATGTTTATACGTATGTCAAAAATATCATCTCCACTATTCCACAGTTTGATGATTTGACTGAGCTATGATGATCCAGTCTTATATCACCATTTCATCCCTAATGGCTTTCTGGGGTGTAGACTGCTTAACCTAACTCAGATCTGTTCTTGCAAATAGTATAAACACTTACTTTATTAGAAAATATAGAAGTGTCTGTTCTTTCTGGTATACTAGCCCTGCACTGCAGTAGCCTACCAGAGTAAGAAATACTCTATATAAAATGTCTGCATATATAAAGCAGGATAAATGAAGTCTACAGGCTTGATTTTCACAAACTTGACATACTTGACATATATAGAATTTTCATCTAGATTTTCCCAGTAATGCTATTAATTCATATGAATTAATATTTTATATGAATTTTCAGGGTGCAATTTCCCTTTGTGATATATTTACAGAAAACAAGTGACCAGGTTTCATACAGTAGTGGAAGGGAAAATTAATAGTGTAACTTCTGCTTCTTTTCCAGAGCTTCGTGGAAAGGATTTCTGGTATATGTCTTTTTCTACTCATAGGATAGTGCAACAAGTGGTGGCTGTGCAATTAATCTCAAACTCCCATAATTATGAACCATTACTTTTGTAATTGAATATACAAGATACTCCCATAGAATGGGAAGTGTCTAATGAAATTTTATAAATAACTACATCTAAAATTTGAAAAGGTATAGGGAAGCAACCATTTGAGCTCAGATGAGTCTCTAATTTACCAGAAGGCTATGTATAGCATTGCTGAAGACAATTCCGTGCTCAGTGGAGCAATAGCATATTTTTTCTTTGTTTGCTTTCTTTGGCCCTTTTGAATGGGTAATACTTACAGACTTTGTGTACTGGTTTTTAAATGCGTGTGGTTTGTGCATGACTAAGCATAAGCTTCTGATAGCTATGCTATAAGCAGATCAGATTAAGTGCTTTAAAATTCTTCCTGAACTATTAAAATGGAAGTAAGTTTTATTTACAAAATTACATGTTAGATTGTTATTTTCTAAATGTTGGAATTTTTTGTGCTAGGTTTTTAATCTTCTCAGATAAATATATCTCCAAAGCAAGTTTTTAAAAAATATTTGACTTTATTTGCTGATATTTCAAATATTTCTAGTGAAATTCCTGGCAGTTATTTTGGAGGTTTAACAGAAAATAGCAAATCTTCTGTTTGTCCACATGTTACATCTGTGAAATTTTTTATTATATAATGTACTTGTTTCATACAAGCCCGTGTAAATTAATATTGAGCATATCCTTTATGATTATGAAATACAAAACTTCTCCTTCCCTGAGGCAAGACATGTTAATAAAAGAAACCTCAACCCCCTGAAGTGGATATTTAGACATATAGAACATGCCACAAAATGCATTGAATAATTCAATCTCTAGGCTGATTTATAGAAACCTGTGAAGGCATTCCTGTTAGTTTCTCCCTCACTGCTGTAGCAGTGCCTGAGTGCACAAAAAAAATCTTAGGAAAGCAAAAAAATCCCAGACAAACAGAAACAAAGCAGATCCAGAGTGTAACAAATAGATGCTACATCTGTATATCCTGTTCTTTGTAGATCAAACTCAATACCTGAGCTTAAAGATCCTTTGCTGAAATTTTCTTTATAGTCTTTTAGGTTCACATTCAGGACACTGAAGGAAAAAACCACTTGTGGATATATGATTTCCATAGCATAAAACCAAACTTATGGTTGCTTGCAATTGAAGTCTGCAAGAACATCTCTGGTGTGCATCCTGTAACACTGTATGGCAGCATCATTTGGCCCACATCAGACATGCAAGTTCCTGAAAAGTTATGATCTCACATGCTGAAAAGCGTTATGACAGTTGGAAGCAGTCACAATTTCAACAGTGGTGCAATACAGTTATGGTCAGTTCTTAGTCTGTTTCGTAGCCTGGCCTTGAAAAGACAGTGCAGATACTGTTAAATTTGCCATCAGGAGCATTCCTTTTGGTCAATAAAGTGAGTGTATCAGTACTTCTTTAAATCTATCTCATTATCTTTTTCTTTCATATCTTCTTTTTTACACATGTAGGGAAGGGAAGTTACTCTATCATTTCCCAAAACAGGCTTTACTAGAACGGAGTTTGCAAGAATGAGGGATGGATGTAGACAGTGAGAGGAGCTATATAGAAAGAGATCTTTGGGGACCTATGCTGTCTTCATTGTGCTGTATGCTTCTTCAGTAGTTGTCACACATGACTTCCAAATTCTCAACTTTGGAAGCTTTTATTCAACTTTTGAACAGATTTTTTTTTTTATTAAAGGCAGGTAGAAATAGGGCAAGAGGAAATGGCCTTAATGAAGCGGGAAGGTTTAGGTTAGATATGAGGAAGAAATTCTTTTCTGTAAGGGTGGTAAGGCACTGGAATAGGTTGCCCAGGGAGGCTGTGGACTCCTCATCCCTGGAGGCAGTCAAGACCAGGCTGTTAGGCTCTGAGCAATCTGGTTTAGTGGAAGGTTCCCTGCCCATAGCAGGGAGTTTGGAACGACAATATCCTTAAGGTCCGTTGCTATTCTCTTTTGATATTAACATGAATAATGTTATCCCTATCAAAGTGAGGTCCTGGCCTCAGTAATGCTAAGAACAGTGCTTAGCTTTTCAGAGGAAGTCACAGATTCAGGGAATCAAAGAACAAGTTGAATTGGAAGGGACCCACAAGGCTCATCGAGTACAATTTCTGGCCCTCCCCCAACAAGAGTCACACAATATGCCTGAGAGCATGGTCTAAATGCTTCTTGAACTCTGTCAGGCAAGGGGCTGTGACCACTTTTCTGGGAGGCCTGTTCCGGTGCCCAACCAAACAACTCGTTTCTAATATTCAACCTAAATCTCCCCTGACACAACTTCAAGCCATTCCCTTGGGTCCTGTCACTGGGCGCCACAGGGAAGAGATCAGTATCTACCCTTCCTCTTCCCGTCAAAAGGAAGTTGTAACTGCAATGAGGTTTCCTGTAAGTCTCCCCCAGGCTGAACAGACCAAGTGACCTCAGCTGCTCCTCATGTGGCTTCAGGTTAAGGCCCTTTACCATCTTTGTTGCCCTCCTTTGCAAAAAAGAAGGATCTAGCTTTAGATCCTTCTTGCGCTGTGGTTCCCAAAACTGCACATAATATTTGAGATGAGGCTGCCACAGAGCAGAGCAGAGCAGAGCAGAGCAGGACAATCCTCTCCCTTGCCCAGCTGGCCATGCTGTGCCTGATGCACCCCAGGACATGCTTGGCCCTCCTGGCTGCCAGGGCACTGCTGGCTCAGATTCAACTTGCCACTGACCAGGACCCCCAGGTGCCTTTCCATGGCACTGCTTTCCAGCATCTCATTCCCCAGTCTGTCTGTACATCCAGGGTTACCCCATTCCACTTGCAGGCACTTTCCACGTTGAACTTTGGCTGGTGATAGTCCAGTCAATACTTCAGAATGGTGATTGCCCAGTTTGTCAAGATCTCTCTGCAGGTGTTCAAAACCATGCAAGGCTGGGCTGAAATGATCATCGTCTCGGGTTTCCATTGTCTTAAGTCATAAATATAGGTCCACAGCAGAGAGGGTTTCTTACTGACTGCCAGTATCTGCTGGACTCACCGGATCTTGTCATGCTATAACTGGCAAACTGCGTAAACAGGAAGAGCAGTCATACAAAAGCAGACAGTTAAAGTGGAACATGAAAGTCGAGGTCTCTTGGTAGTCACAGCTGTAGAAAATAAGGGGAAATTCATTATACCTGGAAAAAAAACCCCAAACCAACAATGCAAAGATCTGAACTCTTGCCAGACTGCTTAGCCTTCCCAGTGGGTTCAAGGCTATTGTAGCATTCTGCAGGCATTTCTTGATGTTTGTGAAGCTATGGCAAACACACAAGTACTCATTGCTCAGCAGACAGAAACTGAAACAGTCGTGCTGATAGTTTGGGTATAGTGTTGTGGCAAGAAGATTTATCCACAAGGAGGATGACACAGTAGTAAGCATATAAAGAAAATGGATCAGGGAGAATGTGGCCAGCCAGATGGCCTCTTTGTGGCTGAACACATGCTTATGCAAATACTAGAAAAAAACCACAGAAGAGAAACAAAATGCAGATGTTTGTACTAGATTGGTTTCTTCTGTGTGGGCAAATTGTATAAGAAAATGCGGAAAGGGTAATGACTGGTGGCACACACAGGTCTTAATTACACAGCATGACCATTTAATTCTACTGTTCAGTGATTACTTTCACTTTAAGAAATAAGTGCAAATTTAAGTTATATAATTTTACATTGATAAAAATAGTATCATTCACTGCTGTTTTTTTCCATTTTATGCTGGATTTAATATTTCCAATTTTAAAGATGTTATGACACTGTGGATGGATGGTGAGGAAGACTGCTGAAATTTAAATCGAAAACAGCTGGGATATTTTAACAAAAACCAGTTAAAATAATCAAATCAAATTAGACATATGTTTTTGGGAGAACCAGGAGGGGGGAATAAGAGAACTTCTATCAAAATAGATGCTTTCAGTTTTACAGGCAGTCAGTTACAGAGAGCACTGATAAGAGATTGAAGTATCTGTCTTAGTATCTTGCTAGAGATAGCTAAGAGCTATGAGAGCAGGCATATTCAAATATGAGTAAAGAGAAGGAAATTATAAACCAAAAATTCATATCAACCTGAAATCCACTCATAAAATTCTATTAAACAAAGCAATATAGTGCATGACTCAGCTCCATGTTTTGAGGAGAGTGAGCAGGTGTCGCTCTCTGTAGTAGCAGGGCATTACAATGGGCATGCCTGTGGTGCCCTCCTGCAGTGTAGCAGATTTGAGGTTGGAAACTGATCTCTGTGCCTTTTTGTCTCTTCCTGATTTCACTGCATCCAAATATGAGACGCCAGCCTTTTGGGAGAGAGAAAATGGTGTGGTGAGGGACTCCTATGTTAAATACTAACTGATTGTTTAGTTGAGAAACTGCAAAACCCTTGCAGACATGCAGCTGATCTGCCTAATTGTCAGAGGAATGTTTTGTGACATTGCTCAAAAGAGGCTGAGTATAAAGTCAACTTGAAATTGGGCGAGTCATGACTCCAAACACCTGAGCTTGCAGATTCTCACTGCAGGCAGTATTTGACAGCCAAATCTTTGAAGGTTACACCATTTGCTGGGACTTGAAGGACAGAGCAGATTCTCCTCTGTAGCAGCTTTTCATAGTGTCTTTCTCAGATCAGGAGGGAACATACTAGATTAACACTGAGCAACGAAAAAAAAAATTTCCTGTGTTTTTCAGTGTCAGTGTTGGAGATAATTGTGTGCCAAGGAGGATGAGATGTGATTGCAGCACTGAGGACTGGAGTCAGGGAATAGTTGTAGATAGGGAAGGTAGGAGTAATGCAACATTGTACAAGGCAAAGGAAGAGAAAGGATTTAAAATAATGGATGAAGTGTTTTAAGCTACCCAAGTACACCTCTTTTAAGACATCAAGAAGGTCATGCTTTCTACAAACTCATGGGTGAACATCTGGTATTTGATATTGGGGTGGGTACTTTTCCTAGTCTTTGTTTAAGAGCTTCAGCTCTTGGGCTGTGGGTAATAACTGAATTTCCAACTCTTATGACAGGTAAGATTTGAAACTCAGGAGTGTCAGAATACTCATGATGTTTATAGCACACTTCATCAAGCTATTCCAGGAGAATGTTAGGCTGCCTTTAAAAAAGTAATTTTGACATTAAACATGACAGATGGTTTAGATTGGAATCTTTTTAATTTTTATGAGAACTGAAAATAACCTGCATGATGATTTTTTCTTAATTTTTGGCTCTGGAATGCCTTTAAAAATCTTGGAAATTTTACTATAAGGGCTAAAGAGTCACTTTATCCTGAGTTGAAAGTCACTGCTGGTTGAACATTACAGGCTTTAATGCTCACATGAAACCTGGCTCAGTTTAGACTTTGGTCATAAACCACTTTTCCCAACTTCCCAAGGTAGTTTTGTTTTCATATGCTTTTGGGAAAACTTTCTTTTGATATATTCCATGTCCTTCAGTAAAAAGAAAAACTCAAAATTAAATCCTGGACGTGCTAAACTTGACAGTCCCTTTTGCTATTAACCTTAGATGTGCAAGGATACTGCCCAGATCTTTTTTTTTCAGTAGTTTTAAACCTATCATGTTACTGTCTAGTCAGCAGAACAAACTAAAAACTTTCTCCTGCCTAAAAGACATAGTGCCAAATAATACTATGCTATAAATCAGTATTATTGCTCAATTATTGATGTATTGCAATAGGTGACCTATGCACTACCCACTTTCTTTCTGTCTTCTCTAGAATAAGGTAAAAAAAAAGATCAAGAGCAAAAGGGCATTCTCATGTAATCTTTAGAAGAATTGCACTCTTAAATGAAGAATATAATTATGCCTACTCTATGTTACATGCTCATGACATGGTATTTTACTTTCTAATAAAGTCTGTCTTCAGCATTCATTTAGATCTGCAATATCACAATGAAGAGAGATATAAAATTACCTAGATAGAAAGGCAGCTGCAATAGATTGAAAAGAAGAGTCTGTCATATCTTGTTTTAGGTACTTTAGAACATCCAATGTAAGGAACTAAAACATCCAACTTTCAGTTGAACAGTACCTGATTGTTCACACAGTATATCTAGCCTATACCTAGTTGCCCAGATGTAATATTTACCATTCTAGAACAAGATTGTTTTGATCCATGTTGATGTATTTGTAAGCATTTACACTGTATATTCCCTTTTATGTAGGTGATAAATACAGAAAAATCTGGGGAGTGAGGTCGTTGCTCATATACTCAAAACCTTACAACACTGGGCCCTTATGAAATATTCTAACCACGGTATTTATGAAAGAGTTTTGTTTAAGAGTGTACTAAGCCAACATCTGCATGACCTTTAAACAAAATAATGTCCTTATTGCTCATTGCAAAATGAAAACATGCAGCATGATAGGAGTTTCTGAAAAGCTTTGAGGTTCTGATACAGAGTGAGTGAATGTGTAACATGACAGATGTCATTCCTTTGCATTAGGCAGTGAGAATTCGTGTTTTATCTTTGAGATGTTTGACATATCAAAAAAAAAAATCTATCTTTTTTGGGTAATCAGCAGTTTAAAAAAATATTTAGCTCATTCTTCTATCCCTTTTTATTTGTGTATCTTCACACCATAGTGATTTTGCACCATTCTCTTTTTGATTTTCAGAAATAAAACTTTTTACTATTAAATCTCTATATTCATGTCCACTATTACTTTATTTATATCTTCATAAACCAGATTTATTCCAGATATACTCAAATAAAGGCAATGGAATGAAATCAAATTAAATGAGCATTGTCTAGCAAGTATAGCCAGATATATATCTTCCATTAGACCAATGCATTAGACCAATGCCTGTTACCTCACTGGATGACATGATAGAAAAAAGTGATCACAGCTGTTATTTACTGAGTCCTTAGGACAAGTGGATGTACTTTATGTACAGGTGTAGCAGGTTATCTGTTCTAAATCTGAATTTAGCTGAGTGTGACCATTTTAACATAAGAGATCTTACAGGTAAATATGGGATTAATATTCCTATGCAGATGGCATCACTCAAGGGTGGAAGCTTAGCAGAGGTCTTGGCATTGAAGCTTAAAATGTCGAGCATTATCTGAGTCTATGCTTATGATAACTCTTCCCTAGAAATTAGAATTTTATAATGATGTTGGGAATATATGTTTTCTAATCCTCTGCAGACATTCAGCTAAATTCCTGACCAAATTTCTGGTATCAAATGAGATCTATTTCCTTCTGTAGTAAGTACAATTGCGTACTTTTTCAGCAGGACCTCTAAAAGCTCTTAAAGATATTTATGGTCTTCAGTGAGTTTGCAGAGGTGTTTTACTGTGAGCAAGGAAATATGACTTCTAAAAATCATCAGCAAAGAGGTATTTATTTTCCTTTTTTGTTTTGTGGAATTGTTTTTCTTACTACAAGCAAAGAAGCATTTTATTTGGTTGTCTTTTGTTGTTGGGTTTGTGGGGATTTTTCCCCTGTTTGTTTCACTGACTACTTGGGAGTTTTGGGTTTCAGTTTTTCTTTTACTGAGTTAGGAAATGTCTTGTTTTGGTATTTCATTGTTTTTTGTTTTTTTTAAACCATGACGTAGGAAGCGAATCTTTTTGACAGGTCACAGCTACAAAGTTCTGCAAGTACACGTTCCTCATCTTCAGCAGTGTTTTTCCATGCAAGATCTGAAAAGGTCACAAAACTTGTAAAGTGCATATTGTGTGCATTATGCCTGCAGGATATGTTCTACATCAAAATTTCTTTGATAGCCTCCCATCATCTACATTGAAGGGTTTCTGTGTTGTAGAAATCACTGCGAGGGTCACCATAATACCTCGGTGCAACATCTCACTCAGTCAGGGCATAATGGCATTGCAAGGTCTGCAACAGCTGCTGCAGAGATATATCAATGACTCATCTGAAATCCTCCTATGAATAAAGCAGTAATCCAGCATCATAACCTCTTCTGCTAGCCAAAGAAAAATGCTAAATATAAATAAATCTGTTATAAAATGCAAATGTAGTGGAAGGTTGGTAAGATTTCAAATAATTCAAAAAGCTCTATTATCCTAGAAAAGGGAAATTGAAGGAGAAACAAAAAGAAAGTTGTCTCTAAGTTTTCTATTTCCATTTCTCCCCTAGATCTTTAGAGATACTAGCATCTATTTAGAAACCAGGAGACTAATCTAATGTTTATCTGAAAGAAAGGGTTCATAAAAGGTAGACAACGAAGTGAAATCACTATTACATCAGATGTTTGGAAATTAAAACAGATGATTATTCAGGCTTTGAATCACAGAATAGTACTTACCATGGTGGGAGTTTAACTAGTTCATCTAGTTTCTAAACTTCCACCAGCACCAGCAATACCAGTTGTACATTTTATCTCTCTTACCAAGCTGAATTTGATGTATGCAAGGATAAGCTCCCTTTAAGCCAAAAATAAAATTTGCTTTATACATTCTTTTAATTCCCAAACAATAGCCTGCTGAAAAGTAGCTGTTCCTACTCAGAGAAATACGTAGTGTAAACTTAGATCCAGAGACATCACTTTGACTGTCACCTTTCCATGCAATGCTATGGAATATCTGAATTCAGTATTCCTGAATGGAAAGATAATCATTAATAGAACTGAATGCAGTTTGTGCAATGTCTCAATTTTAGTAAGCTTATTTGTAGCTTTAAAACCTGCTGGGATTGTGATCTAATTATATCTCAGCAGTACTGCACACAGCTGCAGTGTACTTAGGACCCACAGAACTGAGCGGTCTTGAACCCAAATGGAACTCTGTGCAGAGCTGATTTAAGGGGAAAGAATAGTTTGCCAAAGCAAAATACAAGAAAAAAAGAGAAAAAACCCCATGGCTTTGCTAAATCAGATGCTTTTCTGAGACACGAAAGGGAGAAAATAAAGATGCTTCATCCTCCATTGTGGAAGAGCATCATGTGTCCAATTGACAGGATCCCTGTTTTATTAATTGTTTCCGTCAGTGAACTAAAAGGCAAACATTAATTTAGCTCCAGATAGTGCTTCTTGTTTCCTGCAGTGATTTCCACAATTGTCTCTTTACCAGAAAGTTGTAGCTGATAAAAGCTTTTGGAAACAATTATAAAATTCTTACTTTAGAAAAAAATGAATAGTATTGCTTACTTTTCATTCTTCACTTGTAAAGGATCAAATATAGAAAACTAAGTAAAACAAGTTTTAAAAATAACAATCCATTACATTATGTGTTATTTTACAGACATTCTAAGCATTTCCTGTATATTTATGGAGAATTATTTTAATTGTGGAGATAAGTTGACTTTAATGGTTGGCAATTTCACATGATTACTCAATATGCAGGGATAAAGCACAAACTGCAACGGGTGCATAAATCAAAGCAGTGACTCAGCATTCAGCATATGACCTTTGCCTTAGGTTCCTAAAGGAAATGTGGCAATGAAAAGAAATTGTGTCATAGGGAAGGAAAAAAGGGGAACAGAAACCTGTTCAGGTTCCTGCAGCTGTTCTACCCTGTTCTCAGTTCTTGTGTGAGTGGCCAGCAGTTTCACTCCCAGAATTTTTGCTCTTATTGCCTTCCTCTTCCCAATGGGAACTGCCTTTTGCTCCATGAAAGAAAACTGGAGCCTCCACTAACAATGGCCACAGGGGGTGTCAAATATATTTGGGAGGTATGATCACAGGCCACTCATGAAAAACAGAGATAGGAACAGGACCCATCTGAAGGGAAAGTGGAAGAGTTGTGCAAAAGCACTGCATGGTACAAGTGTGTTGGGCAGTGCAAAACTGCTCCAAGGAATGTTTGCTTGCACGAGGCTGAGAGAGACTGCAAGAGCTGGATCCCTGCAGTAATGCCTGAAGAGTGGAGATAAAGCCAAGGAGACATATGCACTAATTGGATTCTTGTTGATTACACAGGAGCATTATATTTACTTGGATTTGAGATTAAATCATTCTGGGGATGGGGATGCTGTCACCGAAAAAACAACTGCTATAAAGTATATTTGAAAGATAATAAAATTGATGTTATCAGCTGAAGTCCCTGCCTTTGTACACACTGTTGAGTAAAAGAAGCAGTGTTGAGCTTAAACACGATCTCTAATCCCATGAACAGCTTTAGCATGCTCTTTTATCTGTAAAACAAGAGTTTGGTTTCAAATGAGAGTTTGCTTCCATGGAAGACAAATGCCCAATTGTAATGCTGCACTATTTTTGAAAATAACAGAAACTGCAAGATCAAAAGAAAAAAAAGAATAGCTGGAAACAGTGTATGTTCCATACATAATGATGCCACAGAAGGAAAAAAAGTCCTTGTGCATAGTCATTTATGAAACTGAAGTAAAACCCCCATTCATAGTGTAAAAGGGAGTACTGGGAACCCCATGCAATGCTAGTAATCACTTCCACAATGATTTGTATAAGAAACTCATTCATTCCCCATCTGCAGCATTTATGAATTATTCAATTCATCCTGTTTGAGAAGATAAATGTTGGATGCTATAGGAGTATATGCTATGATATTTTTAAATGTATTTTGATATTTGTCATTCTTTGTCAGTCTTTGCTTTTCCACAATGCCAAATATTATGCTTTAGGTCCTGTATTTTGCTTCTTACCACTGAGTTGCAAGAACCCCCCATATGCGTTTCTACTTGACAAGACTTCTGACATGAATCAATTAAAAAGGTTTCATACTCTGAAAAGCTACTATAGACATTTTGTCTCAGATATAAAGAGCATTTGTCAGCCACCAAAAAAACTCAGCTTATATGGACATTTTTCTAGGCCTTAGAACACTTTCATTACATTTTTAATCTAGGTGTTATGTCAAGAGTGAAGTAAAGTTGAAACAGAGATATGTTCATGCACTTATAAAAATCAATGCAATTTGATGAACAGTGTGGCAACATACTAAAGAAATACTCATTATTTGTTTGGGTGAAGAAAGTCTGGCTGATTTTAAAGTGCTTACTGGATTACCATGCAGTGACTTATCGCGCAGGTTACCTTGTGCTTTGTCTCAGGGTTGCAGTCCTGAGACTCAATGCATTGGACGTTATTTTGAAACAGTCCAAGTATTTTACAGAACACCCTCTTCAGTTCTTATTTCACCATGAAATGCATAGTATATTGGTTCAAAGTCGCTGTTTATATGGTTAAAGTGAAGATGTCACTGCTCTATTGAGTGCTTTGATTACAGTGCGGACAAAAACATTGCAGTGAAGAACTCCTATTACACAATTGAAATGAGGAGATGCCCTTCACCTGATGTGATTTTTTTTTCTTTTGCAGTCCTGTATTTTGCAGCAGACAGTTGAGTGGCTGAAGAGTAACCCTGCCATGCTGGGAGCTTCTCTGCTCCACCGCAGCGCTGCGACTGCGCTGCCTCTGCAGCCACAGCCAGCCAAGCAAACACAGTTGCCAGCTGTGTGCTGGGATCAAGAGTTAGCCTGCTGACAAAAACCCCAGTAGTTTTCCTCAGCACTTGTCTTCCAAGAAGATAGCTGGACTTTTCTCCCCCCTAGAAACATCCCTCATTCTCAGTGCTCATTCTCAGTGTGTGCTTATTCTGTCATCATCCTCTTGTCAAAAAGAAAGTGAGGATTGTTTGACCTGACACCAATCCTGTCTCTGGAACAGCAAGGTGAATTGGCTGAAAGAATCCCTGTCAAAAAGAGATTTTTTATAGCATTGAAATGTGAATGCACCTGATTATTCTGAAAATAAATGGGAGAGCATGCATATCAGAAAAGTGCTTGGTGATTCTGCTACAGATTTAACTACATAGGAGTATTCAGTGTCTAACTGAAAATCCACCTGAAAATAACATACCTGGAAAAGTAGTATATGTGTATGGGTCAGTTTTAGCACTCATGGAGACAACTATTGTATTAATAGCAGCCCAACACAGTTTCTCCACAATCCTTTGCTTGGTGCACCCGCAGGGCAGCTAAGTTTCCACCCAGGGAGCCACTGCACCTACACCCCAGCAGTCCCTGCCCTGCCAGGTCTCCCCAGCCCCACTTCCAAACTCACATCATTCTTCTTGAGAGCTTCTTCTGTCTCTGGAGGAGAGAAAGGGCAAAGCCTGAATCCTCAAAGCATGGTATAAAATGGCTTTTGTGTCTATGCATATGTGCATATGTATGGAGGATGTATGGGAGAAACAGGCCCATATGTTTTCATGATACAAGGAAGGAAATAATTTCAAATTATTTTGTGTGGCCAGGTCAATTATTAGAGGTAAATATGTCAATTATTAGAGGTAAAAGACAAGAAATACAGCTTTAAGTAAAAGACTGTTATCAGAGATATATTTTGCAGGAATTGCTGTAGCTACATCCATGATGCTATATTCATATGCTGTTCTCTGGAAATTCTCATTTCTGTGGAGAAGAGGAAGAGAATGATGGATGCTTTAATAAAGTGTTAGTTTTCCCTTTTGTGTTCATGAATTCTACTCCTGGGGTTTACATCATTATAATTCTACTTGACCTGAATCTTCCTTGCATACTTTGATTTTATAGCACCATTAAGTTTATTTGGCAATGGAATTATTTTCATCCTAATTACTTTTCTGGTCTGTGTTGTTTCACAAAATGAGACAGGGACTAGAAAGCAAAAAATGTAATGACAGAAGTCCTAATACTTTCCTAATGTTGTATTTAATTTAATCTAGCAAGTCTCTGCTGTGAGGCATGCTGGTGAACAATGTAGGACCTGGCTGGAAAAAAATCTGAGCTACAAATTATGTGACACTTTAACAAGGCTGCTTTAAGAATGTAAGAATGCAGGATTGTATAGTATCCCTGTAGGTCAAACTATACTTTTTATAGGACTGAAATATTCTTAGGCTTTTTCCTACTTGATTAACCTTTCCCCACCAGAACAACTTCTTGATGAATGTGTGAATTTACAGAAATGCATTATTTCAGTCACCTTTCTTTGTCTTTTCCTCCCATCCCTGAGCAATACTGGATACTTCCCTTGTGTTAAACGTATTTAACATGATGATCCTGCATTTTATAACCTTGTCAAATTTTTATTTATCTGTGTTTTCTGTTTTTATCTGCTGTTGTGTGGTGGTTAAGTTTAATGAACACCTTGTGGAAAACTTCTCAAATTGTTTCTGCTAGTGGGCATAATGATTTATCCAGGTAATCTGTCCTTTGTAAATTAGAAGAAAATAAAGATATTTACTTCTCACTTAATGGTAAAAGACACAGTTTCATCTGTTGTCACTCCAGGCCATATGTTCTAACATAATGAGAACTTCTGTCTTCTTTTCTTAAGAAAACTTTTTTTTTTTACCCTTTCCTCTAGAACACAGGGAAAAAGCTGGTCAAATGAGCCAGTTGTTTTGCTCAGGCTATTGATTCTGCTTCCTTTGGCAGATAAATTTGAAATGTATATACTGTTGCATATTTTTTTTTCTCATTTCTTGTATTTTATGTGGGAACATTTCCTTGCTCTGAATAAGTATTTTCTTGTTCTTAAGTTTCTGCTTTCTTTAAACATAATTACAATCTCTACAGAAAGGGAAAGCGAAGAGAAAGTGGTAAGTGGAAAATGTAAGCCTCAGTCTAGAAATTCAGGATCAACCTGAATTCAAGTAGTGATTTTGCCTTATCTCCTGCCTTTGCCTGCTTTGCTCTTTTATGACCCAAGAAGCTAAGATAGTAGAGCAGCTAATGTTTGTCTCTCAAACATAATGGTAATCACCATAGCAACAAAATTCCGTTGTAATTTAAACTTTTTCTTTTAAATCAGCTACTAAATGACCTTAGAAAAGCAATATCCAGGAAGCACTGGGAATCTGGCTGTGTCAAATTAACTGACCAAATTAACTGCACTCAACAGTTCCACTTTGAAACATTTTCTTCTTCTTCCTATCTCCTTCACCCCTCCTGCCCCTGATTTACTCACTTTTGGACTTCTTTTAGCAATTCAAAACCATAGAGCATCTGACATAAACAATTGTGAACAGAGATTGTAATAATTATATCTGAGATTTTCTCCTTCTCTTTCTTTTTAAAAAAATAATTCTTTTGCGTTCCTGCTGTTTAGAGTCTAGCAAATGATTATTTCACTTTCATGAACTTCAAAAGGGAATAGAATATAATCTGAATTCTATTGTACATTGTTCTATAAAGACATATTCCAATTTATAGTTAAATATGGTGAATATGGCAGCATAAAGCAGGAACAAAGAAAAAATATTTCAGATAAGTTTAATAAGTCTGATTAAACTGGTTTTGTAATGGCTTATATGTCAAGAGAGCAGAGTAATATTAGACTTACTTTTCTTTTTTTGGCTGCCTAGTTTCTAAAAATACAGAAAACTCTTTTGACAATATAACAAAGAATTGCTGTTGCATTTAAATGCCATCCTTTAAAATATATGGGTTGATTTTGTGGTGACCTTTAAAATATTTTTCTCGCTTTTTTGCATTAGGGAAGGGTCTTGCTACAAAGCACTGCTTTCACAGATACATGGTAAGTATGTATGATACAGAAGGTGTTCTGGTGGGATTGCTGATGCCCATCAGACCAGGAAAAAAGCAGAAGCAGACTGTACATTGCACAGGCTCCCCTGAGAATAAAAAAGAAACATTTTACTGACCAGATTCTGGTGGCTTGATATAGAAGTGCTGAGCCTTCTTCATTCTTGTTGGCTTATTTTGTTTTCAGGGAGAGTGGTGGAATTTGGCTTTGGTGTCGAAACTTTCTGCAGGGTCTGTGTATCACATACAATGCTGGACATGTCTGCTGTGGAGATAATAGATTCTCTTGGGTTAAATCACCACCGGTAAAACTATCTACAGAGAAAATGATATTTAATCTCTTGTGTCCATATTTCAGATGAAGGGACTACTACAGATATGCAATCTCTAGTGACCAGCCCATCACTCCTCTCACTGCAGTCTGTTTCTCTGAGAAGTCCTGCACAGGGAACAGGGGACAAACTGGTACAAGCTCTTGTATTTCCTTTCAGTCTTTTCTTTTCAGTATCCCATCTGCAGCAGCATGGTTACAGATTTATTTATTTATTTTTTACCTTCAGAGCAATTTAATACTGCTGATTCATTTAAGTAGTTCTTTACATCTGGAACATGGCAATTTGCTGCAATTGTTTCTTGAGGGGATAATAAATCTCTATAACAATAACTAGAAAGACTGCAAGATTATTTATTTATGTGCCCCTCTTTTTTTTTTTGGTTTTTTTTTGAAGAGCCTTTACTCTGCAGTTTGCCTACTGGATTTTCTACAGGCTCTAATAAGAACAGAGACATGATGTTCTAGGAGCGAGATCTCAGTAACTAAGAAATTTAGGATTATACAGCTTGGGTGCAGAATGATACCATTCTATCTTCTGAGCCAGCAATAAGGTTTATGACATTCAATTCAACAATTATATTTCAAAACAGTAGAATCACCTGTGTAATTTTTCCACTAGAGCCAATAACAACAGTTACTACAAATTCTCTCTTCTGTATTGCTTTGACTTTCCAGATTAGCTGTTTCATTCTAACCACCCAGTCATTGGCATCACAGTCACACTTCCTCCACCTCCCCTTCCCTGAAGAGACTTATATCTAAATATTAAATTAGTGTTAAGTGAAGAATAATTTGAAATGTCTAGGAAATTAAATTTTAAACAGAGATCTAAGCTGTTCCCTCTATGTCAGACATTATCTGCATTACTTGAAGCAATTCTGTGCCATCTCACATCATGCACAACCACAGATTACTGGTTTGAATGTGTGATCATTAAAGACAGGATGATGGGAGAGACAATAAATGCTCCTTAGTGCTTTTCTCATCTGTCAACTCCCCAGACAATATGATACAGGGTCTGTACTCTGCTCTGCAGAAAGATAGACTAAAATGAGTATGTGGTCAGGCTTCTGTTGCTGTCTGTGGTATTCCAGCTACCTCTTTTCTCCCCATTCTCAGTCATCGTGCAACCTTAGGCCTAATATTGCTTGGTTTTATGTAGTTGTTTTACTCACAGACACTGTGAAC
Organism: Anthoscopus minutus; assembly: GCA_013399455.1. NCBI lineage: Eukaryota > Metazoa > Chordata > Aves > Passeriformes > Paridae > Anthoscopus > Anthoscopus minutus. The sequence continues at coordinate 35,504 of VWYI01036638.1, read as the reverse complement.
TTTATACCTGTACACCTGATTTCTGGAGAAAAGATCAAAGATGAAACAAAGCTTCCCACAACAGGGGGAAGGAGGGATAGAATCCAGCAAGCCTTGTATTACTGTGAAAGTTGTGTTATATGTTACTGAATTATATCAACATCATCACCATACTACCTTAATTTCATTATTCCAATATAATTTTTTCCTTCTTGGAGAATTGCTGCACCATTTCATATAAATATGTGTGTACTTTTTCATAGTGGCTGCTGTTAAAACCTCACCTTGTTTTTCCTTTGTGTATCAAAAAAGTAACATTAAAGTAAAGATTTAGGGTACTTTTATGTTTTTCCTCCCATTACTTCTCTGAGAGGACAATTTATGACTTATGATTAACATAATCATATGTTAAAGCCACTGTTATGGCTTTGAGTGTAGGGAGGGGGTTTGATCCAGACAAAGGGCAGGGTAAAGTACCACCAATAACCTGACCCAGATGTAAAGTGTGGCACTTCATTCAACTTGGCAGGAACACCTGAGCAGAAGAGGTGGCATGCTTTCCTTCAGTGAGACTGTCTATTTTAGCTGTTGAGGATAGCAATTCCTCATTTGTGTTTGGCAGCACAGAGCTACAGCTAGTTTTTCCTCCAGGAAAACTGAGTACCCTGCATGCCAAGTGCAAAAAAAGTTGTACCAGTCAATGAGTGTCACTGCAAAGGAACTTTGATAAGGTAATGTGCAATAATATGAACCACTCTAGATTGATAAGTTTTTTATTTACAAGTTTGTCTAATTTTAGACTAAAGGTTATTCCAGACTGTCAGACAATGATTTTAGACCTTTAAACATTGCTATATCGTGACTGTACTGTTTAACTTATAAGTTACATTTCCACTTTTCCCTCAGTTTGTTTCCATACCTCTAATAACACTGAGGCAACCTGTGTTTTCAGGGGTCTACAAAAAGACCACGGTCTGGTAATTTTTGCATCTTCAGAGTGTAAACTCCTTTAGATGTCTAAATAGATTAATCAGTGATGGAATGCTGACTACTTTAAATCATCATGCTTTTTGTTTTTCCTATTTTTACTACATCAACAGAAGGAATCAGAAAAATACTATGAGATGTAAACAATTCCAAGACTTTCTGAAAAGCCAGGTCTGCATTTGCTGTATACTCTGGAAACCTGACCTCAGTCAAATCTTCTGTTAGTCATCAGCAGATCGAACAACTGCATTGCTGTAAACTGAGTTTGCTTCTCTACGAATCAGCTTCTGTGATTTCTAGCCATGCTTGTTTAAAGTAGAGGCTGTCCAAGGCAGGCTCCTTTTGCTCTGCTGGTGTTCAGAAGCATGCATGTGAGGTAGCTTAGGGAAAGATGTACCTCTTCAGTTTCAGTCCAACTGTCTTTTGAGAAGCCAGTCGTAAATTTTGATTTTTCTTTTCCAAAATGCTTTGAAGAGCAGAACTTCTCAGAATGTATCCTAAAGAATTGAGCATCAGGATGGTGCAAAAACCTGCTAACACAGCTCAGAGCAAAAGCCATGCTGGGAATTGTGCAAACCCAGCATCCTTGAGCACTTAGGGTAGGGAACTCCTTGATGGACAAAATAAAAGAATACTGTGATGCAGCTGCTAAAAGCTTTATACCAAACTGTGGCAAGGAGGATATTACATTACAATGCTACTTAAGTCTTTGCAAAAATGGCAAACAGAACCATTATGGGGTGTGCGCTATTTTGGAGTTGGGGAAAATGTAGAAGGATCTTTTATTGCCCCCCTAAAATTTTCTTATATATATATATATATATATATGTATATTTGCTAAGAAAGGAGGAGAAAAAATGCTGTGATTCATTATGATATGCATTTTTAGTAGCTGCACAGAAAAAATCTGATCACTGACTTTCAAAGTGGATTTATGGTGTCAGCCCATATTAATATGGATAAAATTAATTCAGTACTGACAAAGATTATTCACATAGAAAGAAGTTTTGCAATTTCAGAGTGTGGGTTACATTCAAAGAAACTTCACAATCTCCTTTATTTCCAGCCTCCAGTGAATGACTTTTCTTTTATTTGCAATTGAGTGCATTCTCTTGAGAACTACAAGATAGAATTAAGTGCAATAGCATTAGAAAAAAAAAGGCATGTGTTTATTTGAAATATTTTTGAGGGAGGAAAATTAAAATTTCTCAGTTTACTTTCAATGGTACACATTTATTAATTTCCATCTCTCCTTTCCTCTTCTGTATCCCCTTACGCTTAACTAAAATAAAAGGGAATTAATATCTCACTAGCTAGTTCGCTGCAGCTTGAAAATCTCTGTAGTAAGGAACTTCATGAAGAAAATAATGTTTAGACTTTGCCTATTTATGTGTGTACTGACTGAGCTTCAGACAAAATTAATGACTGTTTTTGAAAGATTAACATAGTTTCATTATTAAGTCATTCATTAAATTCTGCTCAAATTTCAGTGGGTTCATTTGGGCTGCTGACCATATTTGTCACTTACATGGCTAATTCAAATGAGAGCTTTATTACATGATAAACCACTCCTCTGCTTCTGCTAAGCATGCAGTAACACTTCAGAGCGGCACCTTCTGCTGTTTGTTGCTCCAGAAACGACTGTCTTTTTCTGTGGGTTTTCAGTGTCTGGAAGACACCCTTACACATCATGGAAAGAAAGAAAGAAGGATTGATTAAACCATTTTCTACAAAAAATACATTTCTCAATTCACTTTCCCATTCTTTACTGCAATGTTTTTAGGTCAGATATTGTTTTTAGGTCAGAAACATCTCTCACCTGTGGCTCAAGGAAATGAGCTGTTTACAGGGAATCTGCTGGAAATTGCATTAGAGGAAGAAATGTTCCTATAAAATGACAAAACAACTGCAGTCCCAGAATAGCAATGAGCTCCATGAAGCCCTTTCTTAGTTACCAGAATTGCTCACCTTCCCACACTAGTCTACTGCAAGACCTGTGTATGCCATTTGCTGTCTTGCACCCAAGAGATGCTCCCTGTGTAGTTAAAAAGAGCCCTACCTAGACAGGGATGCCTAAACTTCATCACCAGAAGTTTTTTAATATAGCTATATTCTGTTCCTTAACTATCCATCATAAGGAAAGGGCTGCAGAATTCTAACATCAGCTTATCATGGCTCTGTGGTTTCTGATGGGAAAACAAATATATCACATAAAAGGAATGAAGTGCTTTTCTCTGGTTATCATTCCACTCCAGGCTTTTGTGTCGCAGATTGTCTGGCAGACTCACAATTATTTCCTCCTGCAGCTTCTGGAAATGATCTTGCACCAAGAAGAAATATGCCCACAACAGAGATGGGTTTTATTTGTGGTATTCTTTTATATTTTTCCATTTTACCATTAACTGATTTTTAGCTCTCAATCTTTTTAATGTGTAGGAGCATAATTTCTGTCAAGGCTTGCACTGTACTCCAGGTAATTGTTGATACGCCTGAATTCTATTTCCTATTTATGTATTTATATTGTTGTTTTTGATGAGAATGCTAGGCCTGAGTCACCTCAGAGGCTGCACTGAGCAAATGACATTGCACTTCAGTAGAGCAGATCTGGCTGCCTGTGAGGAGCTGCAAGAATGGATGGAACTTCCAAAGATGCTCTGATGCAAAGGTGCATGCACAGCTGAAACTAATACTGCTGATGCCTGGAAAAGCTGGAACAGAGGCTAGATGGAGTTAAGGAGAATAAAAGATATTTATTGAGGCCTTCAAAGGCCACACCCAGACAGCACCAGTGCTACAAATCAGGCTCTGTCTGGATGGCTCCAAGATGGAAGTAAAAGGGAGTGGGGGCCCAATCCCCAAACATTTTATATGTTTGGGTCCATTTGCACACAGGAGTCCCACTTGCCCGCCCTCCTCCTTCCACATTGTTTTACTTTGAGCCTGAAGTTTGGAAAAAATGTCCTTGAGTCCCCATCTGGAGTAGGATTGTTGTGTCTTCATCTACTTGTTGAAAGGATCTTAGTAAGCCTGAACGAACGCCACACGCCAGTGCAGAATAGAAAACCCAAAAGCCCAAGGCATCACTGCCTACATGGACATTCCTGTTAGATTTGTTAAATTTCATCTCTTCAGGATATCATGAAACCTACAATTTGGGATGGGTTATGAAATAAAAATATCTAACGCAACTGCTTTAGACTTTGAGTCTGATTATCTTTCCAATGAAAGGGAACAGCGGGCATTTGAACAGAGCTGGCTGGGCCACACTCTGAGAGTGCTCTTCCCCCTCTCCCAGGCCTTGTCCCTGTCACTAAGACAGCGGCCACCCATTCTCCTGGGGCAGCTCCAGTGCTGGATTTGGGGCAGCCATCTGCCTGCTGCCCCTGTGTGCCACCTCAGAGGCACACTGAGACCCCACCTGCCCTCGGCCTCAGAGCTGGCTGCTGGCCTCTGAATTGCTGGAAATCTGAATGATTCAAATGGATATCATTAAAAATAAGCCTTTTTTCTTCTCCCCCTAACCAATGTGACTGCAGAGTGCATTTCCTTGTGAGCTGGGGGAGAGCACATTGAGCCTGACATCTGATGAAGTGGTTAGTCTCTGGCTAGCATCCTTCATTTGATGAAAAACATCACGTGGAAGGTGGAATTGATAGCTGTTTTCCTTGCAATGCCTCAAATAACTCAGAGTGAACAGGTTCAGAAATGAGCATTTCCTGCCTCTCCATCACTTCCAACACCACCACAGAACGTGTTTATTTTTTCAGTTACTTTTTTGAGCGATTTCAGTTGCTTCCTGTGTATGCAGCATTATGTCTTGTGATTCATTGCATTGCTTATGGTTGTTTAGAGTCTGGAAGTCTCCTGTAAAACATGATTTGTAAATACATCCTCCATGTGAGGGAGGGAGGAAGATAGAAAGGGAGGAGAGAGGACTCTAGTATTCACTCCCTGCTGCACTGATCAAGAAGGGAAGCAGAAATAAAAAAGTCTGTCCAAAGACATTTGTTCCTTAACGAAAGAGCTTAAAATGGGAGTTTGAAATGGAGACAAATAGTAAATTATATATACACATGCATTTAACGGTAATGTTACCAACTGTCATAGATGCAAAATCAATTGCCCCCATACTTTTGAGAGGAAGCAAGAGCCAGGAAAACTGAGAAATATCCAGGCTCTTCCCCTCTGCCCTTCTGCCTATTCTAGACCATTGGTCACTGTTTGTCTCTGCTCCAAGCATGTAAGCAGAATTTGGCAGCTAACTGCTGTGAGAAATTAAATTGATTAGTCCCATATGGCATGTGATAAGAAATACAGGATCAGTCTTTAATTTAGTCTAATGTAGTTGACTTTACAATTAATTTTTATTTTTTTTTACTGCATATTTTTTAGATCTAACCACTCCAAGAACTGAAGAAACCAATGCTTCTATAGAGGAATCATATTGACTATATTAACATGGCAGGGTCAGTCACCAGTACTGAGTATTTCAGTTCCAAAATACAAATCTCCATGGCTGGGTGAGATGACTTGTCATTCTGTTCTCAGAGCAGCCATATGATGAGGGCAACATAAGCTTCTGCTCGCAGGGAAAGGGTAGAGAACCTGGTGATCTCTGTCTCCATCAGGGTCTGAAATAAAAAACTTCACCTTTGCCTTATGCCTCCCTTTCTCCCTTTCTCCTTTCCTACCTCAAGTACATATTCTTTCTGTCTCATCCCAATACTTTGTCCTCCTTCTCCACTGTGAGATACCAATTTTTCTCTAAATGGTTAGAGCTAACCTCTTTTTCTAGCTGGAAATAGTCTCACTGAAACAAAAAATGGAGATATGAAACCTGCTTTACTCAAATACATGTGTTCCACAGCAATTTTCATCATCCAGGTGGTTTTTTTTTCCATAGTAACACAGATCCAGCCATTTGATCAGCTGCAGCACCTTACAAGGGCCTAGAAAAACAGTGTTAAGCAGATTCCAGTTTATTTAATTAAACTATTCTGGTAATGTGGAAAAAACAATGCATTCCCCTCCTCCAACTCTGCTTTCTGACACAGCAGAGTATTTTTTCCCTGCAATGCTTCCAATAAAACTCAGCCTCAGGCAGAGAACCTGGCACAGAACATTTTAGTCCAAATAGTTGGGCAGAGACAACTGAAACAGAGTCTTTCAATGGAAACGTCAGGAGACTGAAGATAAGTGATATTCCCAGCTTTGTCTTCTGCTGTGTACATCCAGCCTTCCAATGCACACTGTGCCCAAAGGGCAAGCTCTTAGGACAGGAAGATTTGAACAAGGTAGTTGAAGTTTTCTCTGCAAGTTTCCTACAGCTATTCATCTCTGCTCCATTTATCAGCATCTATGGCAGGATGTAGCATAATGAATGCATGAGTATTATTAAGCAATTAGCCAGGTGACATTTTTGGATTTTATATTACCCTCTAGTAAACCTGTGACACTCTTACATTAGTGATTCAGTGTTCTGCTGGGTCTTAGACTGTAAGTAATTATGTGCCATTTTAAAACAGCCAAAGAAACAATATAAAGTGCTTAAATGAAATGGGAGAAAGTTGACAAAGATGGACAATTCCCAAGAAGACAAGGAAAAACTCATATAATTCCCTGCACAAGCCAGGGTTTAGAAAATACTGATGTAGCATAATGGACCTAAAATTCATCAGCATCTGATATAAAAAAAAGGACCATCCCCTGAGTTTAAACAAAAAAGAAAATTCTCTTGTTTGAGGATACACAAACTCTTCCAAATGTCTTACACAAGCTACTTCAGAGTTTAATCACATAAATTGTCATGGCCAAGCCTTAAGTTAAAAGTGGCCTTTTTTACAGACCAAGTAGCAAATAGTCTCTCCCACTTTCTAGTCAAACAAATACAATTTGTAATCTATTCTATTGTAGTAGCTCAGCTTTTCTCTATTTTAAAAGGGGAGTTTTATCCCAGAACACCTGTTTCTCTCCCACAAAGTACTCACAGCTAGGAAAACGATAGTTGTTTTCTCACTTGAGACTGAATGACCATCTTGCCCTCTACCAGCCATTTGAGTATTTACCAGGTCAGACTAAGAAGATAAAGTGTACTAAGTGTACCTAAGAGTAGACAACTTAGTAGTGCATTACTCTAAGGGTGAATGATTTTTACCCTTTGATAGTGGTGAAGAGAGATGGAAGCCAGTTCCATCACAAAATCCATATGCAGTTAAAAGGTATAACCATAGCAGTAACAATAAGAAGAAATATAGCTGATCTTGTCTTGTACTTGTCTTGTACTACCTCTGTTCTTCTGGTAGATTGCATATTCATAACATCCTGAAAATTGATTGGGATTGTCTAGAAATGACTTGAGACTCCATAAACCTTTTCCAGTGACATAAGGCTGGCTGTCTCAAAAAGAGCTCTCAGAGAGGCCAGGTAGCAACAGAAGTCTCAGGAACTTACCAATTTCATACAACAGATGGACTGACGCCAGGGTCCTAATGGGAGGATAAGGGCGAGGCTTCCCTGCTTGGTGGAGGATGTGGGAGATGCTCTTCTTCAGCTGTACCTCTTCCCCTTTCCTGGGCTGCCTGGCCTCTGACCAAGCTTCCTTGCATATCAGTGCACAGGGGATGAAAGGTCCCATGCCACTTTTCAGCAAACACAGAGCAGGCTTAGCTGAAAGAATCTCAGATAAATTTCAAGGTGGATTTTTTTTTAATGTTGACTGGAGGATGCTCTGTGTAATGGATCTGTACAATAAAATGAGTCCTGAGAACATTTCAATTTGGAGATGATATTTAGCTGGCAATCTAATGTTATTTCTTCAGCGCTGCTGGTTGGGAGAAGATTGGCATTTGCTCTTCTTGCTCTATATGTCCACTCCCACCTGTGGACTGCTTAAAGTAATTTTTCAAGCAACACTAAGCCAGACTCCTGGAAACTAATCCTTGATGGATGATGTAATTTGAATGATGGATTCTTGTATCTCCTTCTAGAGTAGAGACACTTTAGCTGTTCTTCCTTCAGAAATTTTACAACCAGCAATAGCAATAAAAGAAAGAAAGCAAAGCCCTTGAAAACTAGTCACAGTTTTCCTATTGCTATGGAAACAAAATGTTTTTGATTTTTTTCCCCACCCATCAGTATATGCTATTATGCTTTATTACAAAACTCTTGTAAGGCTTATCTTCTTACAGTAAAGAGCTTTATATAGCTTATGTAACCTCAGTTAAATTGTTGCAGAAGTGGTAAGTCTAGACTATGAAGTAATGTTCTACAGCACAATTTTAACTTGAGATATTTTGCATACCAGCCTCTGTGGTCACGATGACAAGGGTTTTTCTGCCTGCCTGAGAGAAACTTTGTGTGGGTTATTTGAAGGCATGAGAAAAACAGCTATAAGTGATGTCTCCAGGCAGCCACTGGAGGTACAAGACAGAGATCTGAAAGACATCTCACTATATTCAGTGAGGACGGTGCTATAGGTATCTCCTGATGGCATCCCTCTGGAGATCCCATAACATCCTATTAATCTAACTTCTCTGATCTACTATGCAGACTTTTTTGCAGTGCTGGGAGTTCTCTTCATTTGTTTCCTGTCTGCCTCTGCTCTTTGCAATATCCATACATAGGCTGTTTGTGGAAGCAAAAACTTTTTGTCCTATAGTATTAGGTAGGTGTTATGTACTGTCACATACTGCATGAATAGATATTTTGGCAAAAGCTTTAAATTAATCTATCCATGTCCTTTCCCTGCTTTAAGTGCTGACTTGTCTGAAGTCCTACATAGAACATAATTTTGACCAATACTTCTCATATGAGGCAGCTCTAACTCTCTGGTGAGGTTCTTTGAGCTCGTCAAGCCCAAGTGTATTGGGTGTTCATGGAAAGGTGTTCATAGTGGGTGGGATGCAGAGTGGCCTCTCAGGAGGAGCAGAGCCTGACATTCAAGATGATTGTGCCTTGATGAAAGCATTTCTAAGAAAAGTCTTATATTCTGCAGGACAGAAAAATACAAACTTAACAAAGGTTCCCCCTTTCATGTGCACGTTACTCATCCGAAGAAACACACACCCACTATTAACCCCAGCATCTCCTAGGAATGTTTGGGAATGTACCTTGAGAACTATAGCCTGCCAAATCCCAGCTACAGGCTGGATGCTCAGCTGAATCCTGCTAACTCACCTGACCTAAAGGAGTTTCCAATCTAATTTAGTCTCTTTCTTGAAACCTGAGAGGTGAGGGATTTGCTGGAGAGGTCACCCCAGCCCCACTTCCCCCTGAGACAGCTAGCTTTGCCCAAAATTTATGTCATTTAGCTTTCATTGTAAATGGCAAAAAGTAAGGGAAGGCTCAGGATCAGACCAAATACTCCTGACAAATAGCTCTTGCAGCTGCTCTCGATCCAGCTCTCCCTCAGGGCTCATAAACCAGTAACTCCTGTTGCAGGGTGCCTGCTGAGAAAGAGCTATTTCCCACTTCTGGCTCTAGATTAATCTAATCTCTCTGTTACTGGTGCCAGGCATGCTGAGTCAGCTGCCTTCTCTGTTGGAGCAGTGTCTGTATCTGCTGACTTTGCAACTCCTGCATCATAGGTTTATCAATTTTCCAGCACCTTTAAGCATATAGAGATTGGGGTCAAAGCTAGAAAGAATATCTTTGTATTGCATATCTGGAAGTCTTTTGCAAAGCTGTATAGGTGAGAAATTAAAACAATCTGCACATCACAGCTTCCTGGACTTCATGCAAGAAGCCACCATGTAACCCATCCATCAAATGTCACCAGATACATGTGCAAGCTAATGGCTGGGGATTTTCCTTAGATGGTGAATATACTTGCTGGACTGGTGTTTACTGATGATATCAGCTGTCACTGAGGTTTTTTTTCACAAGCCTCTTGGAATCCATATGGGAGCATGCAGCCAGGAGGTGGCACTCCTTTTTCTGCCATGGCAGAGCTAGGGTCTCCAAAACCTAGTCTTCCAGAAGGCTCAGCTTGTTCACAAAGAGATAGTTTGCTGACCTGTCTCTATCACCCCCACTTCTGTCTGTCATGGAAACCAATTACTGCAATCCTACTTGGGGGTGGACTGTATGTGGGTTTTTAGATGCTGAGAATAAGCCATAACTCTGTGCCATAACTATGTGTGTCTGTCATCTAGCATAATATGTGTACAAAGACCATGATTCTGGCTTAGAGACAGTATTACAGAAGAGAAATTATAGGGCAGATTTGCCTATATCCATGCTATCATAGGAATAAACACCTCAGATCATTCATATTTAGGGTGGAATTGCCAAATGCTGGCCAGTTCTGAGGCAGAGTGAAAAAGAGAGGGCCATAGTGCTATGGAAGTGTAGCTGTAAGATGTGGGAAGGGCTCAATACAGGCCATCAGGCTGAAATATTTGAGTTTATTGAAAATGGAGCATACAGTAAGAATTTTTGAGAGTTGCCTATTTGATGTAAATCTATGTTCAAATTTATATCTTTTTGTTTAATGGAGAAAAGAACAGTTCATTAAAACCACTGACTAATTTCTAATAATACTTGATGGCTAATTTTAGCATATTAAAAATCTATGGTGCTATTGAAGTATAAAACTTTGAACACTAACCATTTTGATTTGTCAAAATATTGTAATTTCACAGTCTTTAACTTAAATGTAGTTTCTTAAATCTCAGCTACACATAAGAAATGAGTCATGAATTTAAATGGAACAGATTAAAGTCTAACCAAGAATATGCATAATTTACACAGGAGATACCGATCTTGTCTGTCCTTTATACTGTAGCTATATGGAACACAACATGGCCCTGACTCTCAGCAGGGCATGCTCGCATGAGATTCTAGTAAAAATAATGTGTGTCATGGTGAAAGCCCATCCACCTGCAGAGCATGCTTTCTTTTTATAATATCTGTGGTTCCAGTTCCCATGTTTTCTGTGTCATTTCTGGGAGGGAGCCAGTTGCATTCTTTGCCAAATATACTTAGCCCGGTCATTTCTGAAGGGTGCATTAAAACAAGACATATTGGGTATGTGCTAATATGGAAGGAACACAGAAGCAACCAAAAAAGTATTGTTTCAAGGAGAAAATGTTTCTATACTTAGGTACCTGAAATTGCATACTTACCTGGACACACCTAGCTCCTACAAATCTTTCTCGTCCTTCTCTGTTACTATAAGTACTGCTTTGTACAAACCTTCCACAGATTTCAAATTTGTAAACATCTCCACTACCTGGATAACTCTGTGCTCCATGGTTTTGTTTGGTAATGGAGATAGTTTACAATATATATAAATATATGTATGCTCCTGGTGTGTATATATACATATATAAGTTCCAAAATCCTGCCTTTTGAAGATTTCAGTAATACACTGCCAGGATACTGCTTATGGGGAAGAGAAATGTGGGGGTTTCAGGGATTTCTCCCAGCAATCTCATACTTACTCTTCCATGGTGCAGCATGTCTCTTCCTAAGAGCTGGTCTCCAGTCTCTGCACACACCCTGGGGACACGGAGAAGCAATTGGCAAGGTTTCAGACACACAGGGCTGTTTAGTGGACCTTGCCACACACAAAGAAGCTGCTTGCACATTCATTCCTATACTTACTTTTTAAAAATGCTTATAATATTGCAGAAATGCTTATGTATAATTCATTATCTTCTTTCCTCAGGTCTGCTTTTCCATTTGTTGGCATAGTACTTATAGATAGAAGATTTAATGTTGAGCTTTGACCCATTGGTTCTATATTTCATACAGTGAATCATAAGCTTTGTTTCTCTAAATAAGAAGGGATTATCTCACTTGTTTTTCTAGGACTTGTCACCCTCTGAGCAAATTATCATTGTGGTTTTGCCACTGACCTGCTGTCATCCTAAGATCTTTATATGGTAAAATATTTTTCTCACACAACTCCCATGCTGCTCCCAGAAGAGTCATTAGCTTATGCGTATGAGCTTTTGGGGAGGTGTCTTTTAACTTTGTTGTTGAGTTTTCTTTTTTTAGGTAATTTGAGTTTTTCCCCTCTTTACTTTTTTTTTTCTTATTTTCCTTAATCTGAAACATTTTCTCCTTATTCTGACTAAGAATTTTTGTTGTCTTAGTTGATCCTCTCTTTCCCCCATCCATTTCACCCTTGACTAGTCTTTTCTATTGAGCAGTTTCTCTCTTGTTGGCCTGAGATGAAATCTGCTAATGTGAAAGCCTAAGAAACAATGTAATGGCAAATTCATGCTGGTTGGAAACAGAGGCAGGAAAGAGGAAAGACAAGATAAGGATACATGGCAAGACTGAGAGGATTCAGTGCTCATGAAACCACCCAAACAATGTTGTAATGGGATGAAATCATATGGAGAATGACTTTAATTCCCACTCTAAGGTGAACTCCTAGTAGGTAAAGATATTAAGATGAGCAACTGAAAAACATATGAGAGAAACCTGCTGTGATTTTCACTTCAAGACAAAAATCATATCCTTGCAGAATATCCAACTGTTTTGTTTTGTTTTCTAAAGTGTTTCTGTTTGCTGGTGCTCTTTTACAGCTTGTATCTTCTGTGCAATAGTTAGGCTTGTACAATTTTCTTCCAGCATGTTTGTAGACAGTGAAGAATGGCAAGTGACAATATCAAAATCAGCCTTGAGGTCCAATAGAAGGTGATATTGGACAACCCCAGCTGAGCTGCAAGGAGACAGTAAGGAAGGCACTGAAGTGAGGTGATTAACAAAGTGCTCTAAGAAGATGGTAATACTGAAAGTAGGGCTAAAGACATGCATGATTTCAGGCTTATTTGGCCTGAAGCAAAGTTGGTATTTTATGATAGTGACCTTTTAATTTTTTTTAAAAAGGAGGGGGAGAACAGCAGCTTTCAGTGAGACAGGTGATTCTGTGAAGGAAATGACTTGTAGTGCTGAGACATGCCCTGTGAAATGAATGTCAGGTAAAAACTGGAACTGGAAAGAGATCAAGTGAAGTTGTTCATTTAGTTAAAACATCAGCTTAATACTTTTTTAACAGAGAACACAACTGGTGAACTGATGAATGATTATTGATGGCAACAGCATATGTAAGTTTAAGGGTCTAACGGGCATCTGTCCTCTGATATGTTTAATAAGCTATTCTCATATTTTCCAAGTAACATGAAAGTCCAAATGACTATCCACAAAAAATAAAAAGCAGTATTTTCATACTACCTATGCGTACATGAATTTATCTACTGTGGCTTTTAAACATGAAGGAGGATTGAGTTTTCTCAATTAGGGCTGGTAGACCTTTATTCTTTTCATGATATTTAGAAGAATGGCAACAAATCATTGACATTTTCAGGTTTCATAAGAGACATATTAATGAACTTTTACAAAGTGCAAGTGCTGGATGATGTAATCATACAAAGCCTGGCTTGTCCTAAGGCATGTCTCCATCCATTTCTATGTTGTTCATTCTACTTGCTATAAAATACTTTATTTTTCCTTGTGTATATGCATTTTTAGAACGAATAGGGAGCCTTCATGGACAATATTTCCTGGCACATCTATGAGCAGAACAACCATGCTTTAAAAGCAATATCATAAATAGTACCTGAGGCAACTGAAACCCCAAGGATAGGCTTTCCTTTTGTTCAGGCAGGACCTCAGCCCTAGTTTAGCAGCTGTCTATCATACCAAAAATGCATGAAGGTCAATATAAAAAAGGGTATGCAAAGCCTGTGTGTTTCCTTGCAAAGGTGTGGTATGGACACACCTGATGCACCTTCAACGAAGATGGTGCTGGGGTGGGTGGAAAAGCATTTCTGAGCCTGGGGACCTGGCAGAAAATTGTGTGATCCTACCAAAATGCAATATATACACAGCCTATGGCCAGTTCTGGTGCCTTCATAGATCATTGTTTTTGAATGAGTTGATCATTAATATGGCATTTCACTTCCCTTGAGCTTCTAACAGGAGGCTGAATACAGCACTTAAGTGAAAAATGAACAATAAAGCTGTTAGCAGAGAAAACAAATCCAGTCTCAAAGCACTATTAATCTTTCATGGACTACCTGATATAAAAAAGAGATGAAATGTATATTTTAGGTGCAAGAGGATGTTATTGCAGTGTTGCAATGTGTCCCACTCTAAGCTTAAGGACTTTTATTAACCTTTAGAAAACAAGCTTTTGTAGTTCAATGACCAGAGGAAGAGCAGCAGTATGGACAACAAGTTGGATGACTAGAAAGTCCTGACTAGGATGACTTCCTCCTACACTTGGAGAAAATATTATAGATCCCTCTCTATAGTGCTCATTGAAGGAAGCAATAGTTAGGAAACTGGTGAGTTATTACTGTAAGAAATAATATTTTATCTAAATTTGGGATTTTGTGTCGTCCTTGCTTCCTTTGATTAGTACCATTAAAGATTGTCATTAATTTGGTGGCAAGCAGAAGCTTTACATCAAGGGTTTGAAAAACTTATCATTGTCCAAATTAAATTTGAACTCAATAGTCATCTCCAGAACATCCTCCAAATAGTAACAGAAGAACAAGATCAAATAAGCATTCCAGGTGGAGAATTGCCTTTCACTTTGGGCTTCCATATAGAAGATCCTCTTTTTCTGTGAACAGTTTCTTGTAAATCTCTTGCAGTTCAACAGGCATGCATCACTCCCCTCTTCAGCTTGTTTATTTTCACTTTGGTAGAAGGAACATATACAAAGATTTCAGGCAGTAAGGTCTCACTACAAGAATGAAAGCAGATCAGACTACAGATATTATGCATTTAAAATCAAATTAAAATCACATTCTTTTTGAGGTCACAATACAAGTATTTGTTTGTAACTACACGTTTTTAACTACATTGCAAACCTAAAATTACATGTCAAGAAATGGCATAGAAATCACTGGTTCTATGTGGACATGACCAAGTGATGCTTGTACAAAACTTCCTTTTCCTCAAATCATAGTTATTTTGCTTTAATTTTTATTGTGGCTAAATCAACAACTTTAGGAAAACACTCAGCTGTGAGATGTACAGCATGTCTTAATGTCCTCATCTCCAGGCAGATGCTGTTTCTTACATCCTCCACTTATTTTTAGTAGAAGCCAAGAAGTGTTCATTTTGAAGAATTCAAAGGACTTAGAGCTCTACATTGAATGAAAAAAACGAACCCAAAACCAACAAAAAATACCCCCCCCCAAAAAAAAACCCTAAAAAAATCCCCAGCCTGAACATTTGCTTTTGTCACTTTTCTAGAAACAGCCAAAGATGGTTTGCTGTCCTGTTGGGCAACTTAGAGTGTTTCCTTATTGTTAAGTGCCAATTTTATACTGAAGTTTTAGCTGGAGGTATGGTAGATTTAACTTGGACATATACAGAAATTCTATGATATATATGAGAAGCAGGTGTCTACATTGTTTAAAATTCTCATAAATAGAAATCTTCCATTTCTGTGAATTCTTTTAAGGTTGAGTAAATGATGCAGAGCACTTTGAATTGACAGGCAGAATTATTCCATATATACCCCATATAATCTGGTCTTGGATAAGTTTTTCCAAACATGCAAAAAGGTAAAGTAGTAAGACACTAACATAGCTAGCTTTACATTAATTGTATTCCAAAACATTTTGTGGTTTTGTATAACATAAATAATAGGGGATATTTGCTATAAATGGATGATTTTAAGAAAAACAAGTTTTCATAACTGTAGTTTAAAACTAGATTTCCTTAGTCATAGCAGTTAGGAATGCTGTGAAATAAATTCTTAAACCATAAATATTTTTTTTTTCAGATTTTGTGGGAATTTGAAAAGTAAAGAAGGACATCCCTCGGCTACCATTATTGATCACTTCTTGAGCCTGAATATCAGGTTAGAAGGGCTTTTGGTCCCCTGACTTGATACATCTCTTTATAAGGTTTTAAAAAAGCAATTTCAAAAAAATTGATTTTTTTTTTCTCTTTTATGAAATACTGAATCAGTTTCACTTTTCAAGAAAGTAGCCACTCTTTCAGTATAGAAACACTTGGGAGGTACAATAATGCTCTAGTATAAAGAAGAATGAATTATAAATTTGTTGTAAATACCTGGACTCACTTTAAAGAGTGTCTTTTGCTCTTATACACTAAAGATAAGCGAGTAGCTATTATACAATAAAGATAATAGAGGCCTTATTCTCAGTGCATCTGAAATGCTTTCATTTTTTGAACTTGCATGTTCAAAATCTACTGTATTATTATGCTGCAAATTTTACTGCAGAAAGCACAATAAAAATTATTTGAAGTAAAGTGACAAGGGTCACTTGATCATGTCCACATGGAATCAGTGATTGCTATACCATTTATTGGTATACAATTTTAGATTTGAAAAGTAGTTAAACAGAGATGTAGTTATAAAAAAATATGCATTGTGACCTCAAAAAGATGTGATTTTTATTTTCTTATGTGTGTCACTACTGTATTTCTTTTTCCTGATTTCAAGAATCCTAAAACATTCTTTTAATCTTTGGAGGATTTCAAAGATTAAGGTAAAGTAATCATGAATGATGTGCTTGAAAACTTGGTTAAGTAAAAGTAGTATTGAGTTATTTATTTTTTACAATGGTGTAGATGTATTTTCCATTCTAGGATTTACAACAAATAGACTGCTTCTGCAGTTTTAATTAAATGTGACTGGCTGAAATTGTGAAAGTGGTAAACAGGAATTACAAATTATTGTTTGCCTGAGGATGGGATTTAGAACTTGTCACTCAGAGACATATTTTTAAATTTAGATTGGCTGTTTCAATACATAGAATATTAATTAAACCCAGAAGAGATACTCTCACGTGTGGACTCATGGAGCTGAATAAATATTGAAAGACACATAGTAAAATATTTGACAGGCTTTGCAACCTTTGCAGCCCATAAAGGTATTGCTTATAAAACAAAGGTGGCCTCTGTACACCAGTTTCCATTATGCAGTCATCCAGATCTGCCCATGGAATATTGGCTATCATATTAACATTGTCAGAGAGCTTTGCATCAGAAATTATTCACAAACCTTGTGGTAATGGGGTTTGCTTGCCAGAAGCAGGGGTCCCTCTTAGTGTTAAAACAAGGAGACTGTGCCATGAGTGACTTGCTCCTCAGCATTGTGGTGGACCCTGTCTTCATTAGTTCATCTGTTAAGCACCTTGTTTTTGTAGCTGCAGATATGGATAAGTTTTTATTCATTTGTCTGCTAGACCTTCCTCCGTGTCTCCTTCAGCAGTTGTAGTCTCATGTGGGTCTCAGCCTCTTATCCTATGAGACAGATCTCAGTCTCATATCCTGTGTTCCACCCTGAGCTATGCCCAGGTATTGCAGATGACTGATAGCTTCAGAGATATGTGAATATATTTGGAACTGAAAAACCTGCCTCCAAGTTGGTGTTTGTGTATAACTACAGCTGGCAAAGTATATATTCAAGGAAAGAGAAGGGAAGAAAGGCACAATGTTTCTTGCAGTCTCATGCCTGAGAAATGTGTAATATGATTTATCATTTCTTCTACCTGCCATATAAATATTTTTGTTTCTTCTACATCAATGGCAACTTGCAGCCTTTATTCTACAAAGACAGAGAAAAATATGATTTGCTTTCTTAGAGTTGGAGGGACTCCCCATATGTTGTACTTACAGGTCTGAGCAAGTAGGCACTTGTTGAGGTGTTTAGTTTCTGCTACAGATAAACAGCTATGTTTCTATCAATTCATAGTAGCAAAAAAATTATTGTGGAGTGTTCAGTATCTCCTATGTCAGTGGCTACTGGAATGCTGTGAAAGTACAAAATAGGCAGATGTACTGTTGGAGGATTATTGTCATAAAGGCTGAGACTTCTGTTTACAAGTTTGCTTTATCCTTTTGTTTTTGTTTTGGTTTGGGGTTTTTTGTTTATATTTTTGGTTTTTTTGTTTTGCCTCTTTTACCTCTTTTAAGTTCTAGCTTCTTGGTAGGTGTCTACTCAAATTCCTATATTTGTAATTGTTGTTATCATAAAAATTTAAAACCTCATAAAAAATAGGAAAAGTTTTCAGGAAATACTACTATGACTGCATTACCACTTTTTTGTTTGTTTGTTTTTGTTTCTGGGCAAACAGTTGATTTTTACGTTTCTTCTTCACAAACTTGTGAATTCAAATTATTTTGAATGATCCTTAATATTTTTGATGCATTTTAAAAATTACTCCTTACATTTGCTTTTATTGCCTTTTGTAATTATGATTTTTCTCCAGGAAGTATAGTATATAGTCTTAGATTTTTTCCATTTTACTCACTGTGGATGTAGCAGTGAAAACCTCCTCTTATTATCTCATATCCCAAGCATATTAAGACAGGATTCTTAATTGAATTCTAAATATCTAAGCTACTGCAAAAGTTTCTATCTCTCATGCCTTTATATGGCATCTCAACATATATTTGGAGAATCTCAACAAGGATTTCCTTCCTGGCTATTTTCCATATACACCTTGCTGTTATTATTAAGAAGAGTAAAATTCTCTTTCTGGGAAAATTTAAAAAAAAACAAAATTTGAAAACACAAAAACCTCACAAGTCCACTGCAAAAACTTTAACAGTTTACCATGTTTACCAACTTTTAACATTTTACCTCCTAAATTTTAAAGCCAGATTGTCTTATTGCTCAGCATTTTTCTGATAAATAATGACTCAGCCACTACTTCTCCATGCATTTTTTTCTTGCCTGTAATGTTGCCAGAATCCTTGGAGTGCTCTGGCTCCCTTTCTTGGGCACTGTGTGAGCTCTTGGGCCCAATA
The DNA here is from genome assembly GCA_013399455.1 of Anthoscopus minutus. Taxonomy (NCBI): domain Eukaryota; kingdom Metazoa; phylum Chordata; class Aves; order Passeriformes; family Paridae; genus Anthoscopus; species Anthoscopus minutus. The sequence continues at coordinate 16,784 of VWYI01036638.1, read as the reverse complement.
AGAACTTTGTACATTTTATATGAATATTCAGTTTTTGAGTTACTATGAATTCTATGCTACTCTTAATAGTTTTTATACTTTTTATGGTTTCTTTTATTATTGTTCTACATGTAATCACAACCATATTTGTTACATTTATTTTGCCATCAGATACCTCCAAAATGGTTCAGGGACATCTGACCCCAGAAAAAGGCATAACATGCCAACTTTGTAAATCTGAAAGGTTGAATTATATGGGGTAGGTCTAATGACAGTTCACTGATAGTAAAGCTCTCTTAAAAAAGCTTTTGGTGTCTATTATCTTTGGCTCAGAACTTCCTAGAAAAAATTTCCTTGCAAGTTTTCTTAATAGAGAAAGTGAATGACTTTCTGTATATAGCCCATCTTTCTTTGCCTTTATTCTTCCTATTGTACTTATTACTTCACTCCTGTTTTTCAAATAGTGCTACAGTCAGAATGAGTCATTGGCCAAGGACAGCTACTGCCTAATACTGCAAGAGCAAATAAGGAAAACAAAACCAAGAAAAAAATTCTGCCGTTTGTTTCCCAGTAGAGACACACATCTTTAATAATGTTTTCATAGATTACTCTTTCTTGCTCAGCATTTACACTAACAGAAAAAATATTACAGTCTGTAGTGCAGGACTCAAGAACTACTGATGTGTGGTTTACTGCATCTATGAGCTACTTAATTAGAAGTAATTATTTATAGACTTCCCTGATGCAAGACCTCATTATTACAACAATCATATCATGTAGGCTGTCAGTGTTTTCTGAAACACTTTGCCTAATGGGGCTGTGGAAATTGCTTGTGATTTTGGTCTAGGAAAAACAAAGATTAGAAAGAAACCTTGAAATGTGGTCTTGCAGAATTTTCCCATTGCACTGCAGGGAGGCAATGCAGCAGATTGCACAGCCCAGAACAGCCCCTCCACGGGAGCGTGGGGCGAGGACATGCTGCTGCCCAAGCAGGCTGTGACAGATGCTCTGTTCCTAGGGAGGCTGTGTCAGGACCTCTGGAAGCAGAATGCAGGACTGAGGTCTGGGAGAATGGGAGCAGGTGAGTGACAGCTCTGTCCTCAGGCAGCCCTCTGCAGACTGCCTGGGGTGTCAGGCTGCAACCTTTCAGGAAGGTAGTGCTTCTTTAGAGAATGTCAGGTATTGCTAAATGGCATTAACTCATGCTAGCAGATGTTAACTTGTGGGAGGCAGGAGGATGACAGCGAGGGTAGCAGGTTCTTTGAGGGAGCTGGAGAGCCAAGACTGTCTCATGGAGTGTGAGAGTCCTCATGGTGAAAACCATGAAAATTCCTGGTGTTGCACACTTTCTTTGCAGATCCAGATGAGAAGTTGAGTTTGTTAGAGCAGCACTACTTTAATCAGCCCAGAACATTTTTCCTATTTGATGTTACAACATCTGAGGCAGGAAAACCTACTTCTATCCATCTATTCTTGGAAATGAAGCTAAGTTTACCTAAGTGATTCTGTGGGTTAACTAGAATCATGGAGAAAGATCTCAATCTGTCTAAGAAGTAAGTGATCTGAACTGCTTTCTGCATTGAGATTGATGATAGTTGTCAAATCAAGCTGCTGAAGTATCTCACTTAGACTTATTATTAGGGGTGCGATCCATTGACTGCTCAGGCTGGGTTGCATCTGGAACTAATTTTAACTCTCTGGCACATATCCATAAATGTCTTGTAAGGATGAAGCCCCAGCTGGCTGCGGTGGTGATTGCTAGATTGCTGCCTATAAGCTTAGTGCTACTGGAGATGTGAAGGTAAGAGTGACTGTCACATGAAAATGCAAGTCGCAGAAACGTGGGGATGGAGGAAGAAAAGGAGAGACTTGGGGAAAAAGGGGAAAGGAGGGGAAATGGATCAATCCCCTTCCCTTGTTCTGGAAAGAATATAAGATACTTTGTGCAGATAGCATTGTTCATCTATCAGAAAACATGTAAACAATTTCAAAGTTTTCTGTGACGTATAAAATAGCAGTGTCTAGAACAGCACACCATTATTAATTCTGAAATTGTTTCAAAGTCCCCCTTTTCCTCCCACTCCACACATTATATAGACACAGTTACTATTATTTTTGTGCTTAACTCCCAGCATATCTGAAAATGAACAATGAAGTACGCTCATATAATAGAATCAGGAAAAAAAATACATACAGTATTGAATTCTGCTTCATTTACACAAGCATATCCCTTTTAGTTCTGCGTTGAAACTGGTTAAGCTGAAGATAATAGCTTTTTCAGTACTTGAAAATACAGAAATAAATGAACAAATTTCTATTGAGTTGATTGCACGAAATATTGCACAACCATCTGCTTTCCACAGGAGTAGATAGAAGTAGATAGCTATATAATTTTGCCAAAGCCTGTCATCTTGTACGTGAGAAGCAGCGGATTTTGCCCGAGTGTTGTTGCCGGGATGTCGCTGCGTGTGCCGCAGGGCTGGAGGCGGGCGCGGCCCCGGGATGCGAACCCTCGTGCGGCGGGCGGCGGGCACTGCACGGCCGGGGCAGCGCAGCCCGAGCAGCCTCAGCACCGTCCTCTCCGCTGATCAGCCCCAGGAGATGTTATGAGCTGTCTCTAATTGAAAGGTTGGCTGCCAGAGAAAGGGAAGAAACTGCACAATCACTCCCGTGTTTCTTTCTGTGAGCTGGATTTGGGGCTGAGTTCAGCAGAAAATATTGTGGGATTTTGTTTTCACTAGATATTAGGAAATGATTGTCTGAGGCAGAGCTAATAACCAGACAAAACAACTCTTAGCTTCATACAGAAAAATATTTGTCCTTATGCCTGTGACTGAAATTGATTTCACTTACCATGAATCAAATATGAGTCATGATGAATAGAAACATAATTCACAATTGTCTTGTGATTATTTGCTCTTTCTGAAAGTCCCATGTATAGGCTTGGCAATTTTTTTCCTTAGCATATTATGTAATTATACTTTTGAACCCCTTTGTTTTGTTTTGTTTTGTTTTGTTTTTACTGCATGTGATATTATCTTCAGTACATTTGTTCTATAACTACACATAACTCATCATTTATACTGCCATAAAACAAGCTGTGAGTTACCAAGGTACAGTTTTGGCCTAAGCTAGGATGGGCTTGAGTATTGTAATAATAAGATTATAAAAATATTTCAGTTACCACTTTGAATACAAGTGTACTTACTTGCATTGGATTTCACTATGTACATTCCTTCTTAAGGACCTGGAAAATCAACACAGTCATATCTGTGTTAGGAAAGGAAGGTGGGTCAAAGCTAACATGACCAACAGGCCTGGGGTGATAAGACAAGAACATACTATTTTGTGCAGGTGTTTTACGTAATCACAGAATTCATAGAATGTTAAGGGGTTGGACAGGACCTTAAAGAACCTCCAGTCCCAGCTCCATCTGCTGCCATGGACAGACAACTCCCACTAGAGCAGATTGCTCAAGGGCTTATCCAACCTGTCCTTGAACACTGCCAGGGTTGGAATGTCAGTAGCCTCCCTGGGCAACCTGTTCCAGTGCCTCAGTAAAGAACTTCCTCCTCATAGGCAATCTAAATTTCCCCTCTTTCAAATTGTACCTGTTACTCCTTGTCCAATTTCTGTGAAATGAAATGAATACGATTGTCACAAAGGAGATGTCTGTGTTGACATTCTGAGTGCATGACAGTGGCACTCAGTTAACTCTCAGAAAGTAACATTCAGTTGGATAAATTCTACTTTTTCCCCCTAGAAATTTCCTTCATAAAGAAATTTGGTTTTTACTGACTAATATCTGGTTTCAAAATATGTCTGACTAGTTAAATTGAGTCTTAATGAAAACACAATATTTTCAAATTTTGCACTGTTCCAGGACTGGAGGACCATCCTGCTGTTTTTTCAAAGTCTGATAATATAAAGGTGGTAAATGCAGCCTAGAAATGAGGTATATTTTTTAAAAAATCCTAGGTCAGTGCTCACTGATTGAGCCCATGTGATCATTTCTTGTCACATTCTCTTTATATCATAGGCCATTATATTACTACCATTTCCTGGACTAAGCCCAGTAATCTGGGCTGAAATTGTTCCTGAAAAGTATTCAACTTGATTTTAGGACATTAATCTGTGTTTGGCTTCAGTTTCTCATATTTCATGGTATCTAAATTGGGCTGGACATGAAATTGTCATGTCTAAATAACATGACACTGGGCTTGGTTAGAGATCCCTGGGCTATTTTTGAGCAAGCAGGCCCATGCTCACTCTGCAGGGCAGCTTTATGCTGAAGTGTGAGCACCGGTTCTGAGAGCAATCCAGGAAGAGATGACACATGGAGCAAACAACCCTTGTCTTTCAGCTGGGCATGTTTGCATTGTGCTGCTGTGGTTTTATGACTTCCCACCACTAGCCCGGCAAACCAACACTGGCTAGAGCCGTGGCCAGGCCTGCAGTAGGACCACATTTTTCTGCTTGAGTATTTTCTCCAGCCATGAATAATTTCTTTCACTCTTGCCTGCATTGGAAACAAGCATGCAATCCATACATGCATGCACTTGACCTTTGTTAACCATATTCTAACACCAGGTTTATTGCTACTGGATACCCTAGCGTGTATCCTTTTCCCAAAAATCTGGATGAATTTCTGAATCTAGTGTTGCTCAGACATATTTTTCAGACTCACTGCTTTTCTGATTTATATGTTTTGGCTGAATCGGTTCTATTCATTGTTTCTAGATGTAAAAGACTACAATTTGCAAAGTTGAACTGTGATTTTGGGGTTGTGACTTCCACACAAACCTTCTCATGCCCCCTTGCCCATTTGTTAGCTCTTGATCTTTCTAATATGCGCCTCATTGATACTGCGTAATACTGATTTCTAGTCATATTTTTTCATGTTTCAGTACATCAAATAACTTATAGAGCTGTGTGGATTACATCTGCTTAGTTATTTTTAATCATCAAAGCTTAGGCTGTCAAGAAATGCAATTAGATTTGTTTGACAAAGCTGAAATATTTCCCATATACCATGTTGACTGACTGACTGATTCCCGCAATTCTTAATCAATTAAATCATGTACCATTTCATCCTTGAATTTATCTAGGAGTGAGGTCATGCAAAATTATGCTCTTTTTGAATCCTTTTTCTGTTTTGCAAACACTTTTTACCAAGAAACCCATAATGGTTAGGATGTTTGTACACAGCAGCTGGGCAGTTGAAAATGCATTAATTAGTATAATATAGCAGTGACACTTATTATTTATTATGCCATCATCAGAGAACACAATTAAGTTATTGTAGAGTTGCTATGGTTTCCAAAGGAGATACAGTGCAGACTAATTACCTCAAGATGCCAGATGGTGCTGAATAATTCCTGAGCAAATGCCTCATCACCTCTGCCTCTCTATGTTTGTATAGTAAACAAAACATGAATAAAATGGAGGCTGAGAATGTAGTGATTTCCCTTTATAGGTCTCCACAGGTTCGTGTTTGCCCTGAGCATATTTACATTCTTCAGACTATATTGTTTAAATTTCTCCCATCTGTGCAAATATCCTAATGAATGAACTACAAAAAAACATTCAAGAAAACTCTGCTGCTGGACATCTTGACTCATGAAATGTTTCATCTGCACTATACCTGCAGTTTCAGTACTGACTGTCACATCTATCTCAAGAATAGGGTGGATAGAAAGATACTTTATCCTGTCCACAGGGCAGGTAAGCTCTAAGAGACACTTTAAGCACAGTCTATACCCGGGATTTCTGTGTAGCCTAAAAACTTTGCAGACCATGAGGGCATCCTGCACTGCAGCAATGCAGATGAACATCAGCAGGACTGCAAGCCTTTAGGGTGCTCCACACAGCAGTGTACATGCAATCACTGGGAATCAGAAACATTACAAAGCTTAATGGCATTGACGTTTGAGGCCACTCAGTCTTACAGACAAGAGTTTTGTAGATCTGTGCCTGATTTCACGATTGCTTTCTTTTGTCTTTCAGTGATCACAGTTTAATTTGGTATCTGCAAAACCTTCCATTATGCAACATGAGAGGCAGATAACTAGTTGAGCTCCAGGTCTGCACATGCAGCAGGTATCAAATTATAACTTTGCCATCAAGGGATACAACAAAATATAAGGTCACAAAGAAACATCTTTGGGATAGTGTGTCAGACAGACCCAAAATTTCTGGCTGTCTGTAATGTCAGCATGTATGACCTGAAGCATCAGGTCAATACAATAAATAGATCAGGCTTTGGGCAAAGGCTTTTGTGCCCTGCTTCTGCTACCAGTATCATAGGATTGCAAACATATGATGATAAGAAATAGACCTTATGTTAGTATATTTGGTATATAGTCAGAGTTTAAATTCAGATTTACTGTGTGGTTGGTCTAGGAAAACAACCGTAGAAAAACATAACAGCAAATGTTTCCCCTCCAAATTCAGAGTTTACCTATACAGAGATTGCTTAGGCTTTTCCAGATATTTTCAGTTACATAATGGATATTTCACTTCTACAAACTTCATGGGGCTTGTTTTTTTCTAAGCTGGCCTGAGCTGTTGGGACTTTGTTCTTTCAGCTACTCTGCAAGGTTTCAGTGACTCCTGCTGTGGGGACTCCCATGAGCACAGCTAACAGGGGCAGCTCTGCTTAGGGAGCTTCTGGGCCTGCTGGGGACAAGATCCAGGATCAGTGATAACAGCTGTGAAACCTCTGAGAAACTTAAGGGTGCCTGCTGCTGTCAGGTAAGATGAGATAAAAGGGTTCACAGTGTTCACACCTAGTCCAAAGGTAAGTGCAGCTCTGGAGAAGTGAAAGGATGGAAGCTGGGGACTTCTAGCACCAAGAGGAAGGATCCTACACTATCTAGGGATTTCCAAGTACAAGATAGGTCCACCACTCTCAAAGATGAAGAGGAGCCAGATATTCCTTCAAGCAAAAGATCTGCTCCACCTCTGACTTATAAGGAAGAGTTTGGTCAAAGGAAAGGAGATACAAGAGTGGCAAAAAAGTGGCTCTGGAAATCGAATAAATTGGAATAAGGAGTGATATCATGTAAGTAACTCAGGAGGAGCTGAATCTTCTTTTGCTAAGAATAAAAATATCTACAAACAGTGAAGCTGACGTGTAAACTAAGATCTTGGCTCATCTTCTGGGGCACTTGAGGGAGCTCTCCTAGAAAACCCACGGAGCTTTCATCACGTCTGTGTCTGAAAGACTTGGGGTGGGATATGGTAAAGATGGACTTGCCATATACAAAGTGGTGATGGGACGAAAGGGGGTGACAGAGCTCTAATTCAACAGTAGTTGTATGTGTTGCATAATACTTGGGTGATGCTAGCTTTAAAATGATATGCAATAATTATTATTAATAATATAAATAATTAATAATTGTAATTATTGTAAGGTATGTAATTAAAATTATATAGCTAAATCAGTGATAGTATATGCCTAGTATTTAATTATATTATTAGGCAATTACTTTCTTAGCAATGTATTGCTAAATCAGCAAATGCTTAATCGTTATTCAGTATTTTATATTTCAATCCTGCATTTGGGGTGTGAGTTAGGCTCATAAAACAACAGTGTCCAAAGGAAAACATATATAAACCGGCAGATATGTAAATATCAACTCTTACTTTTGCAGTGTTGGACTTTAAGTACAAAATGACTCTCACTCCTCTCAATCTGCCTTGTCAGATTGTTTGAATATTTAAAGAAATTAATCAATGGGCATTGCAATCATTGCTTCAGTTCAAGCTACATTTGTAAATGTAATTTGATTTCTTATCTCTGTATAACTTTTGTTTTGTTCTTGATTTCAGCAAAGGAAACAATAATTGAAATGCCCAGATCAAATGAAATATTATACTTTTCCCCTTAAAATACTAGGTTCTTAGGAACACTGAACACAGATAACTTTCCCAGGTCAAACTGTAAAAAAGAGCACTGTTAAAGTATCAGCCAATTCAATGGGAATATGTATGTTTCCCAAGATAACTCATGAGGCTCTATAGTGAGTTTGAGGATAATACATATAATTCTGGTGTAATAAAACTATTTTATTATAGGGCCCAGAGAGGTATGAAATCACTTCTTGCATTTCACCATCTATTGATCATGAAACAGCAAATTGCATTAGTTTGAAAATTTGGTGGGAAATTACTTGGCTGTGATCTATCTTGTTCCAGTCAGAGGATCTATACATTGCTTTTATATAGCTGATAAATCAGGACTTACTGAAAATAAATATATATATTGCTGAAAGTTTACAAGCTAGACATTCTAAATAATAATTTGATTTTACTGTAAAAAGCAGTGTAGAGATTCCAAGGAAGGATCAACAAAAAAGATCAAAGAAAAAGGCGAAGCAGCAAGGCTTGAGTAGTTGGGAAGCATATGGGCAGGGGATCAGAGCAGTGGAGAATAAAAGGGCTGTGAAAACTTTGCTTAATATGCAAATGTTTCTACTTTGGCTACTCTATTTGCCAGGAATTTTGATTCTGATTAAAAGGCTTTCAGAGAATTTGCCATAGTAAAATATTTGTTTCTATCAAAATCACTGCATATAAAATTAATGAAAATTATTATACCAATTAATATCTTTCTCCTTCTTCTTTATTTTCTTGTTAAGAGTAACTGAAAGTTAGAGAGAAAATTTTAAAAAGCTGAGAGAAAGGGAGGTAGAAGGACTTCAACTTTGACACTGAAATGCACGTGCAAGTAGTTTGTCATATGGCATGTATGTATGTCGTATGACACATGGCAAAGAGCTTGTGATAAACGTGTGAAGTACATCAATATGTGTTAAAAAGAAAAGAACATCAGCATTATTAATTTACTGTAAGGTGAATTAAGACTCTTGACTCCAGCTGATGGCACCAAATACAATTAGTGTGCACCGAGGAAACCTATTAACTCTTGAAATCTGTCATTTCATATGCTGGCTAATGCAGTCTTATGAGGTAAGGGCTGCAACTATGCATCAAAAGAGAGGAAGCAATCTTAGGTTTCTTTCAAAAGGAAATATAACATGACACATTCACACATTTCATTCTAGTAAGTGTGCATGGGTGTACATTTACTCCAGCTGTAGCCACATAAAAGAAAAACTGGGATGTTATCTTTATGTTTATTCAAATAAATTATTTATCAGTATAGGACAGCATTTTACAGCACATATGTATTTTCAGTAATACAATCACGGTATTCTTGTATATTATAGCATCACACTATATGCTGACTTTTATCTCAGAATGAACAATTTTTCAGGCCTATGAATGATATCAAATGATAGGTGATAAGTCCTAAGAAACAGACATATATGTAGCCAAAAGCGTACAAATTTCTAATGTGTTCAAATGAAGTTTTTACTTAATGCATTCCTTGTATATTTGGGGGCATAATATGTATAAAAATTGACATTCTTGTCTATCAGGAAATAAATCAGGCCATATTGCATGAACAAATAATGGTAATATAGAGCTCATAAAAGCATGGAAAGGCATTCTATGAGAACATTTTTTTTGCTCCAGATTTGACAAATAGTATTTTTCAAAAAGTAATATTTTAAAAAAATCTTTAGGCAAATACATTGTTAAAACTGTAGCTGATATTCCAAAACACAAGAACCCTGCCCTTGGTCCCTGTCAGTGTTTCTGACAGGAACTTTATCCCATTTGATCATGCAAATTATAACTTTCTTTCCTACTATACTCTGTGTTGCCCTTCACTGTCAAGCCGCTGAGCAGAGAGAGCAAAAAAATCCCCCACTTCAACCACTTGATCCTCTTTTGACTGAAATAGGCTTTAACCCCGTGCCTTACTGAGTGCCTGGGATTTTTTAAAGGAAAGAGGGACTGAAACAACAGAAATAGACTTTGACAGGTGGTCAGAGTTCAACTTTTTCATCAAGAAAGACTGGTCCAGCCATCTGAGCACTAAGGGCAGGATGGTTCAGGTGAATGCTGCACAGTACCACAGTTACTGTGCAGTCTTTGAGCTGCACAGAAACTCCTTCTCCTGTTACGAGATTTAGGTGTGTCCAGGAAGACTGAAGTGCCTGAGTATCTCTGAGGGCCTGGGAAATGGCACAGAATCTATGTTTACTTCTAAGATCAGAATGTTCCTTCCATTAGCTGCTGGCATGAGTATTGTGCTCACACAACCTTCACAAGCCTCCTCTACCCCTGTAGTAAGCAATGTGAGAATCCCTCTTAGAAAGGGCTATGTTGACCTGGACTGTAATTAAATATTAAAATACTATCACTAAAATGCCAGGGAGGACAATAAAGGACACCTGAACTATAGATAGTTCTGTATAGAATTTCACCCCTGAGGTCCCTCCACAACCGGAGTCCTCCCACAGGAAGGGGTGGCAACTTGCTACCCAGTTTTCCCTGATGAATTCTTTTGCATCACATTGTGAAGATATTCCAAAATAAGGTTAAGTGCTTATCCACTGTGATAATATGGACTTGGTAAGAACTGACAGTAGAAATCCTTGAAGCAGGTGGTTGATGAATTATCAGATGCCAAGTGTTGAGATCTCACTTAAGAGAATAACTTTTGCTGTGTGAGTTAATGACTATATCCTTTGCTGGCCTATCCTTACACAATAGACTATATGGACAAGGTTCAAGAGAGATGCAAGGTGCTGTATGCACACTTTTGCAACTAACCCTAAGATAATAGCTTCGGCAATTCTTGCAATTTTGTTGTACCAGAATGACTGGTGATCTTCAGCAGAAGATTGAAAAATGTCATTACTCAAAACCTGACTGGACACGGTCATGGGAAATTGTATAACTGCTGAAGTAGAAGGATTGCATGGAGATCTTAGCTTCTCTGAAAAAAATGTGATGGTTCTCCACGTTTTTGCAAGGAAAGGTTTGAAAATAGCAAATGAGCTCAGCATCAAAGAGAAAAGAAATATGCATATTTAAAATTGTACAATATTTACCCAGTCTTCAGATTTTAGGGGACCTGACTCAGTAGTTTTGAACATTTAAGAAATACCATTGATAACTAAGATTAGTTTATGTCACTCACTGTGTCATCCTTAAATAATCTGATCTATGTGCTTAGAGATAAGCCACCAAAATATTTCAGTTTTTGAAAAGGAGTCTTTACCTACCCAGCTAATTTAGCTTTCATCTGGGTTATTTTTTGTCAAAAATAAACAAAGCCTGCTGCAGGAAATTGAGAAACTCTCCCTCAAAATGTAAGATACAGAAAGATTTGTGAGAGTAAATCTTACAAATTACTTGGCCTGGAATTGAAGTCCCAGAGAAAGGAGATTTTTGGATCCAGTAAATTAATGCCTTTGGAGACCACAATAAAGGCATTCTGTGACATAGTAACACTGTGACAGAGCATGTCTATGAAAATTCACTGCAGTATCAGATATCCCAGGTGCCTATTTTATCAGGAATCATTATGTTGCTCAGTGTTCCAGGGACAGTCCTGGACAATGAAATAGCTTTTCCTTTCAGAAAGGTGACATTTAGTCACCAGGCTATTAACTGCCAGGCATAAAAGCCACTGCTTGTGAGCAGGGTTTGTTTGAGACGTGTGTGGTTAACTGGAGACTACAGGTAAATTTTAAAATTGAATGTGCTGCAGCTCAGTCAATATCTTGAGCTCAACACCACTGATGGATCACTGATGGTGAGGAAGCAGTTTGAGTTCCTGCTAAGCTTACTTAGAATTAGGACTGCCACAAAATCTCACCAAAAGTTTAGTTTAAAATTTTGCCTTAGAGAATACTTCCTTCAAATGTAAAAACCAAATAAAATGAGAGTGTGCATTTGAAAATGTCTCTGATGAATACATATAATGAAAGAAATAGTCACTTTTATGTATGTGTTCAGCTGAAGACTGAATCCTTTGGGAACTGATATAATTCAGCTCCACAGAGCAAAGAAATGAGCAATAGCAAGTTTACAATTAGAGTAAAACTAATAAAACAAAGACAATTCAATACAAAACAAAAAGCCCTTCCAAAAGGTATTCTAACCAGAAAGCCATTTATAAATGAAGGAATCTCACATTCACAGAAAGAATCTCATAACAAAAAGGTGGAATAGCAATATCATCAGAATAATGCTGTGGGGCTGGCTACATTGAAAAAGCCTGTACAGGCAGGCTCAGGATGCAGCTCTCAGGCAAGCCTTCTGGAAACAGTGCTGAATGCTGTCACTGTCTCTTTGCAGTGAAAAATCAAGGCAGAGCTAGAAATACAAAGATTCAGAGAGAGAAAAATTGTTTATTTTGTTTTGAACCTGCTTTAAGATAAATCAAGAAAAAAAAGAAAAAAAAGATTTAACATGCAAGGCTTTTGGCAAGTTAGTCATTATTTGTAAAGATTTGATAAGGAAGTCTATAGAGAAAACTGCAAGGAACTTAGTATTGAGCGGAGGAAAAAGAATTACAATTTTCTTTCAGTTTCTTTGCCACTTTTTCACCTATTGGATCATATTTTGGGTTGCAAGTATAAGAAATCAGATTGATGCTGCACTAGAAGCTCCTGAGATTTTAAGATGCAGAGACCATTCTGACATTGAGAATTCCTGTGGAGATACACCATCTTCCCCTTTCATTTGCAGTCTGGTTAATGAGCCTATAAATTGAATTAACTCAGATGAAGTGCTCAAAATCCAAGCTGCAATGAAAAGAAAACAAGATAAGAGTGGAGTGTGGTGGCTACACTTGGTAAGTAAGACAGAAACAATAATAGCAGTAATAACAATAATAATAATGACAACAAGAAAGGAATATATGACTGAAGATATATGATTCATCATATTGTACAAAGCAACCTATTAAACAGTATTCAAATATCAGAGTGCCTGGTACTGACCCAGTGCATCAGTGTTTCCCAGTTCTAAAGAGCAGTCTCTAAAAAGATTAAGAGTAGCTAAGGGGGAAGGCATCATATTTCAATTTCTTCCCTGGTGCTATGCTATCTGCATATCCTTTCAGACAATGCTTGGCATCTCTTTTTTTAAATAGTAAATGAATGACCCAGGGAAGTGACTGCAAACTGGAATCATAAATAACTAGACTTATGATAGCAACAGTGCATTCAAGTGTGGGAAAAAGCTGGCTCTCGTTGCATCATTTGTTCCCAATGGTTTTGAAACAATCAGTGCCAGAAGAAAAAAGAAACCATAATCTGTTTTTCCAAGCTTTTCCTTCCTCTATAGATCAAAAAGTACTTGTTTCTCTGTTGGTAAACACATAAGGAAGGCCTCCCTCCTCTGTTGCTGGTGTCTCTCCAGGTCCCCTGCACCTGCCAGGGGCTGCTGTGTGCCAGCATCACCCAGACTGGCTCTGACAGAACCTGACATCCCTGTGCCAGTGGGTGAATCACTGCCCAGGCTGCTCATCTGCACGCACTGTGCTCTGAATTTCTATTGGTGCAAGGCAGTGATTTCACCCAGCTTCAGACTGGTTTCATCAGTCAGTCTGGACAAGCATTTGCTGACATTGTTTCCCTGCTCACAGTAAGGGTTTCTCTGAAACACACTGAGTGAGGTGATTCCCCATTTGTTTGCTGGGAAAAAAAGAACCTAACTGACTTGATTCATCCCTCTTGCAACTACCCCAGCCATTCAACAGACCAATACCCTCTATCTGGTCATTCTCTGTTTACCTCTAGACTTAGTTATGGTTCACTCTCAGGTGGGAAAGTCTAACCAGTCTCACCTCTTCTGTGTCCTTGAGTAGTTCTTCTGCCTCCAGATATCATAAATATTTACCTTTGAGAAGTCATGGCTATTAAACTCTCCCCAGAGGCATACAAGAGAAGGCTGAAATGTTTCTGATATCCTCAAGGCTCTATGAAACGCCCTCTAGGATTGAATATATTTGTATATACATAAATATTTCTGTCACAAAAAATTATATCCACCTTAAATCAAGAACAGCACAGCAATTCAGGGATTGGTTGACATTTCTTATCAGCTGATGGCTGTATGGGGAATCACAGTGTATGCAAATTATCTTCTTTATATAGGAGTCAGTGTGATGTTATGTTCAACAACAGCATTTGGAAGAAAACCGAGCTTCACAAAATTTTTCTTATCTCAGCTGAAAAAAAACTGAAGACATGGAGAGCAACCATAGAGATTTATCAAGTCTTGAATGAAAGAAACCTGCAGCAAGAATACCAGAGGTGACATCAGCTAGTAACAACAGAACTAAATAAAATCCCTTTATCTTATTTTAATTACTTTTATTTCTGGGTGTGAAATGAGACATAAACTGCATTATTATATATTATTATTGCTAGATATTGCTATATCTGCTGTCTACCATCACAATAATGATGTGGTCTTCTAGGGCGAAAAAAATGATAAGAAGAAAGCACTGAATATATTTTTTTCTCTCATGAAAGCCATAAATGACTAGTAGTCATGTTTTTGGCTTGAAAATAAATGTCAAAAGTAATACACAGTGGAATGTTTGAGGGAGACATGTGAGATACGTGTTTCAAGTTGGATTGCGGGTTGTGGTAGATACTTGCATGCTCAGCAGCAGAATTTTCCATCTTGTTAAGATCCAGTTATTGAAATTATTATAGAAATGTCTCTGCCCAAATTAAGGTGCAAATGAGACCGTAATATACCAAAGTCAATAGTATGAATTTTAATTTAACAGTTTATGTGAGATAGGGAGAGGGAAAAAGAAATAGGAAAAGAGGGACTCTGTGGATCCTGTGGGTCCTGCCCTGTTTGTCCCCTTCTTCTGGTTTTCGTGGTGAATGTCCAAGTATTGAAACATGCTGGTCTCTGTCTTTATAGGGTGGGGCAAGCTGAAGAAGCACAGAGTCTACTAAGTTTATATTCACTCAGATTTGGATGGGAATGCCCAGGTATCTCCCCTGAGGTGGGGAGCATCACACTGGATGTTACTTTGGATCATGGAACACTTCAGGAGTCTTTGATGGTTTGATGGGCACCTTCTAAGACATTACAGCTGCCTGTTCCATCAGTGAAGTTGAGTCAGTCATGGCCCATTATGGCCCATCAGCAGGGATGAACACCTTTGGGCTACGTGTGAGTGTCCTGGCACTCTCCTGAAGGGGAGTTCTCACACAATATGTACATATGTATGTATGTTTGTATGTATGTATACACCTACCTATGGGAGTTTTCAGCCATTAAGTAATGTAGAACATTGGCATGATGAAAAGCACTATCCCACCTCATAGGATTTGCTTCTTCCCTTACCTTGTTCAAAATCAGCTGTAGCCTCCAGCCAAGCTGTGCACACCTTCTGAGATGTTAAATGGTTGATTGTTTGAGTCATTAAACATTACTAGTCCAGTCTCTCCAGGTCTGCAAGCAGTAACTACCACAGAAGAAGGAATCTGACCCAAAAGAGTTTCTTACATGTGGTTTGCATTGATTCCTTCAGCGTGAGAGCCCAAAAATAACTTTTGCCCATCCAAAAAATCTGGTTGGATATAAACCAACCTAAAAATATTTCTATAACCTGAGAATAAAATTTAAGGAAACATAAGCCTACCTACAGTACTTACAAGTCCTTTTAATTTCTCTGTAAGAATCTCTGAGTAATTAAATTAAAACTATGTAATTAAACTTTTCTTGCCTCCAAGGAATTTTTGGGAGATATGTTTTAATAAGACTACTCAATAAGGAAGTTTAGAGCTCAGAAACAGGACTCAGAAGCTGTATAACAGAGCAAAACAATGTGTGGGGGAAGACCACTGCCTTAAAAATTTGACAGTGCAGCATTCAACGATCTACTTGGAGTTTGTCCAGAATGTTGAAAGCAACATGTAGGCTTAACATGCTTACCTTATAAAAAGAGTTATAAGGATTTTGTGTCTGATATGTGCATGTATTTCTGAACCAAAATATGACAGTTTGATAGGATTTGAAATTTTATTTAGATGATACTACCCAGACAAGTTATATATAAACATAGATAACCCAGAAAGCGTACTTGTGGTACTTAATAATTGGTTATGAATCACATGGGTAAGAGCAGCACTAAACTGAACTTCACTAGAGTGTTAGTTCTTTCCAATGTAACAGAATGCCAGGTCCTTTTTATTCCTTATACCTGTCTTATTTATATTTTTCAACCAGCCAAGTACAGAAAGATGGCCTATATCTCTAGTGGGAGCTAAGAGAAATAGTTGTATGAGGATTTTCAAGACAGGATTCAGGAATCTCTGCTGCTGCTGAGACTGTTTCATGTTGAGCTCCTAGAATGGAAATGTCTCTGAAGGTTTCATGCTAATTTTTTCATCTTTGTTTACAATGAAGATGGACTGTTGGTAATACTTGAAAATGAGCCTTGAAAACTGTCATTAGTCATTTCTCTTTACAAGCAAACAGTATATCTCTTTTTAAAGTTCCTGCTTGTTCCTTAGTCATTGAAACAACGATAAATGTAGTATGGATACAGAAGGGGATATTCTGCCTAGTGCTTCCTGTAGTAGATACTTCCAAAGCTTTGGTATTTGGATTAAAACATGTGATGGAGAAGTGGTATCAGATTTTAGGTCAGATTTCAAACAAATAAACTAACCAAAAAATATGAGAAGATATTTTCACATTTGGGAAGTTTAAACAGAACTTAAAAGGACTGTGTATAAATATTTTGTACTGCTATTATCTTATAATCTCCATTGCTTACTTTCTCAACACAAGCCTACCCATAGCTTCCACATTTAAAGACAGTGAATCCAAGCTCAGAGGAGTTTGGGCAGAGCCATTGGAAGCATCAGACAGAAAACATTATTTTTGTCTTTTTTTTTTTT
>VWYI01036637.1:0-57398 GCA_013399455.1 Anthoscopus minutus | reverse complement strand
CAGGCCCTGCCTCTGGTCACCCCTGCCCCTGGCCGTGCCGAGCCAGGCCCAGCAGCTCCCGGACAAGAATAGGAGGCCAGGGTGCCCCCCCCACCTTTCTCCCTCCCACTGCGGTTTTCTCCAGCGGCTGCCAGGCAGAGAGAGAGAGAAGAGCCCAGCTTGGCTGCAATCCAATCCATCACCATGACTGCTTCAGCCATTGTCCGGCCTGGGTGAAATGTTAACCCTTTCAGTAAACAGATGAGACCTACAAACCACGATTCTTCCCTTGAGTGAGAGAAAAGCAGAGTAACAACATGAAAACAACAGGGTCAGTCGAGAAAGAGTTTAAGTATCGAAATGAGGAGAAGGGGAATGAGGAGACGTCCTAGTATTTGGACTGAAAGTTCTTTTGGTAACACCATGGAGATGGACTATAATAATTACAGCATTTCCTTTAATTCATGAAAGAAAACAAGAATGAGGGGATGGTGAAGTGTTCAAATGTGGACTTGAACAGAGGCCACAGATGTTGAAGAAGCAGTGATGCTCTGAAGAATTTAAGCAGAGAGACAGAAATGAGAGCGAAGAAGACTCTCTTTCTCAGGGAGCAAAGAAGAGGCTTCTGTTTTTTGGACATGAAGATGATTGTAGAAACTGGTAAAGTGAGTCTTTTCCTTTGAACAGCTCATCCTTAAAAATGACACCCCATAAGTGGACAATGACCCATTGACACAATTGTGAAAATGGGAGGAATTTCACAACAGCAGAGTTTTTTCTAAACCGGGCAGCTGCTGTTTTGTGAAGATGCAAGGCCACGAGAAGACTGTGTTCGTGTGGACATATCTCCAAGGTGTTGAAAAAGAAAACTCCTCGCCCTATGAGAATTGAAGAAAGATTATTGTAGAAGTGATAACTGATTTAAAAATCCCAGATTTTGTTTTATGTTGTCAGGTGGAAAAGAAAAAAAGTGGGCAGGGAGGGAAGTGTTCTGGAAGTTTCATTTTGATTTTTCCTTTTTTTCCTTTTTTTTTTAGTTTTGTTAATAAAACTTTCTTTATAGTCTAAGTTTGAGCCTGTTTTTCCTTTCTCCTAAAATCATATCTCACAACAGAGAAATGAGTAAGTGTACTTGGTGAGTTTAGCTAGTTCTAAACCCACAACATTCTTTGGTGCATTGCCCGGGAAATTCAAACTGGCAATTTTAAAACCACTACACTATGACAAGAGTAAAGTGAATGTAGGTGTCATGACACCTCTCTTGAATTGTCTAACTTGATGGTCAGGTGATCCCAAAAAGACTTTTTCTCAGACCATCCCAGATTTACTTCAGGCAGTGGAATCTCTGAAATTGGTGACTCTACCGTGATGACAACATAGGGCATGACTCTTAACCCCAGTGAGTTCTGGGGCCCAGTTCCCAGGAACATATATGTCTCTTCCTGTTGCGAATGGGTAACTTACAAACCTCAGCAAATTTGTCCCTGGTGGATTGATCTAACAGCAACTTCAACCTTCTTTAGGGCATCATGCACTTTAAAAAGAACAATAAATGGCATTACATAAAACAGCTTCTCACTGCTGCCCACTGCCAGATGCTTTAGACCTTTACACTCTCCTCCTCTCACCTTCTCAATTCTCAGATGCATTCCTGGCAGCTCTCTCACTCAGGCATTAGGGCAGGTCTTTTCACACTTCTTTGTCTGCCATCCAAACCAGAACCTGGTGGGCACCAGTTGTTCTCACATATTGGGTCTTATCACAGATAGCTGAACTGGCTTTAAAAGCCTGACAAATTGTCTCCCACCTTGCCATGGGGTAAGACCAAATTGCGTTAAAGATAATGACTCTATTTTCATAGACTTAGAGACAATTATTGTACATCTTTGTGCATATTTCTCTGTCTATGAGGCAACTCCCTTACTAGTACTGTGTTCTCTTTTTGGAAGACCTGACTTTATGTTTCAGCTTCCTTTTATAAGTGTTTGATATTGGAGGAAATCCTCTATTGAGGTTACACAGGAGCAGAACTGTTGCCATCACTGCAAATTCAAGCAACAGTATGACTGATTTCTCAGCTCCAGGCAAGAGTGCCAAAAACCTTATTTTATAGTAGGAACTGAGATGCAATAATTCTGTAACTCAACAATTTCTTCAACAAATACAATTCAAATCTGGGTGAAGAATTTAATTTCTTTTGTTAGCTACATGACTTTGAATAAAAGACTGGTCTATTCAAATACTATAATTTTTTTTCCAGTCTGTAATACATCTGCTGCTGTTGATCAGAAGACTTTAAGGAAAATAAGGTATTTCTGTCTATTAAAGAGCTTTTGTGATGTCTTTCCCCAAGGAGACTCTCTTGATTCACTTTAATAAAGACACCTTTGAGGAAGCAGATGCTTGTCACAGTGGTATGTAGTGGATTAAGCTTTTTCTCCTTAAAATTGGTGGGATTTATAACCAAGGAGCCTTGAATTATAGGTATTGTAAAATTAAAAGGAAATTCTACTCTAAAGCTCTGTTGCATGCTTATCTTGAAACCCAAACAACATAGGACAAAGAAGAATAGTTTGAAACTCTTATGGTCATGGCATTTATTTCAGGGCATTTATCACCCCCAAAATAGGGATCAACTCTCGAGCCCCAGTTTGGACTAGCACAACTGTGTTCCCCCTTGGTTCTCAGACTCTGGACAAAGATTTACAGCACTAACGGATGCACTGTCAACAACAGTAAAACCCAACATTTTCTGCTAAACCCCAGCCAGCTGTGGCAGGATGAAGTGGCCCACTCCTATTGCTTGTCACAAGACATCCAGTGCAAACAACACAGAGTAGAGGGTCCCGGCCCTGCACAAGGTACTTAAGTGACAGACAACCCCTCCTAACCAGAGACCTGGTGGAGGGATAGCCCTTAATTGAAACTGGCAGCGGAGCTGAGAGTGCAGGAAGGTACACTCCAGCCTGCTGACTTACTGCAGCAGTCATAATTAATTTTTTGAAAAGGGAAGCAATAGGGCAGTTACTCAGCCAGGCCCATCCCTTCTGCCTGAACTGGGAAAGCACTCTTGCAACCAGCATTGGAACAGCTGCCAACATCTCTGGGAAAGAAACAAGGGCTATAAAATAAAATATCAAGAGAAAAGCTCTGAAAAAGGCCATTTTTATATAAAATACAAAAGGTATTTTTTGGTTAGAATTTTGTAAGAGCCACAGGCCCTTTTAAGATGGGGCTTCAACCAGTACTGTGATAATACAAGCTACTTCCAAACTCATGTTTCACGAATGGTAAGTAAATATATTTCAAGATCATTATATGCAAGTGGTAGGACCAGATCCAGTAGACTCTGAAACCAGTGGAAACCAGAAAGTGCTTTTTCCTTGAGGAACAGCTTTCTTTGAGTGTTTCTGCTCTTCCAGGTGTATTACCAGAAGACATGGAAGGATGCAATGACTGTCAAGACTCTTCCTCTCATTTTGTCCACCTTCACAAATGTAAACAGGTGAAATTTTACCAGCTATGGAAAGAAGGAATGGTACAGTTCTACACGAAGTGGTGCAACTAAGTCTGGTTTTGTTGAATTTAATATTGCTTTTACTATTCCAAAGATAGTACCTTTTAAAGGGTGCTAACAACCCTCAAACCTGCTACCTGTGGTCATGACAGAAGTCTTGTTTTGTACAATTTGGGTAGCTGTTACAGGTGTAAGGTGAAACAGTCTTGAAGTTTCAGTCAATAATATTCTTTGCTTTCTGTCCTATGTTGGATATTTGAGGGCACAATTGTGCTGTAATCTTCCATGAAAGTTTATATTCCAGGGCAATGTTTACTTGCAGTATTTCATGGTTTACATTGTGCTATGATGAAAGAATTGCATGAATTACATTTATTTATCTGCTTCTTTATCTAATTTTTAAAATATTGGTTCAGACTAGGATTACTATTCTTCTCTAGAGACTGGGAGAACTGAAGTACCCATGAGTTCAAAAAGGTTTGTACGACTGTGCAAAATATGAAGCAAGCCAAAGTGGCACAGCTACAGTGAGGGGCTGTGCAGAGGCTGGTGAGTGACCCACTGTCACTGTGACCCTGGAAGCCCTTGCCCACGGCCTTTCCAACATTCTGATTTCAGGCTGGGTTGTCCGCCCATAGCAAAAAAACTGTAAAGCAAGCCTACAGTTGGATCTTGACCAAAATACCAAAACCTCCTGATCCTAAATAGCCTGATGTTACTATCACACATTTGTTGGTTGTTTCAATGCCAGCATTCCGTCATGCCATAGATCAAGGTTTTCCATCAGGATAAAGTAGTTGGGAATAAATAGATTTTAAAAGAGGAAAGTGAAAGCAGGTCAGAGCAAGAAGACAAATTCTGATGCATTATGTACAGTCTAAATTCTTATTCTTTAAAATATTAAAAAATATTTTCAGACACTAAGGTGTGTTGATTTGGTGATAAGCCAGTAAATTCTTTGGAATGCTCAGCACTGTTTATTTGGCGTGTTTACCAAACTTGCCTGTGACAGAGAGAAGCAATTTGTTGGTAGAAGGAAGGCAGCAAACCATACAGAAATATACAGGCAGTTGTGCCTGCGGTGGGAGATCTGGAACAGCAGGAGAGGCCAGGTTTAAAAGATGCTGTGAGAAAACGCTCATCAGGCTTAGAGAGGAAATGACTTGAAGATGTCAAACCAAATAGAATTGCAAGGTATGGCTCCAGACTCATCATCTTTCTTTTTTCCATTAGGACACACTTCTTTACTTGTGCATCTCCTCCAAGAGTATTAACCACAGAGGAGATTGTGAAGTCACCTGGGAGAGACAAAGCTGTAAGCCTATTGCACACGTTTTTCTGATAAGCCTATTTGGCTTACACATACATTTTCAAAACCATGGTGGATCTCATGATGGAATGCTACCAAGTCAGTGGGAAGAAGGACTGTTAGTTTCAGCTCACAAAAAATCCCACTCTGCTGCAGATGCCTTTGCATGGTTCTGTGGGAGTACTGCTGGCACTGCTACTTCAGTGCATTCTGACCACATTACGTACTTTGCCCTTATCAAGTAAACAACCAAACTTACATACTGCAGCAGTGAAAATAAAACAAAAAAAAACAAAAAAGAAGAAAGGAACTTCAAGCAGTGCTTACACAGGAGAAAGTAATGATGAACACTTCAGAAAACAGCCAAAAAAGTAAAATATTCTCCTCCTTCTACTAGTACTTGAAATGGTTCAAACTGGAATAATCATTGTTGCAAAAACAAAAGAATGCTTCCCACTGTATTTTCAGCAAATGCAACAACAGTGAACACAAGCAAAGCTAAGGACTGAAGCCATACTCAGTAAGCTTTATTGCAGGGTTCAGATAACAACGACTAGACAGTCTACACTGCAAACCTTTGAAAGATCCAGTGCATGAAATTGCAGAGGGTTTAATTAATTTGTCGTGCTGGTGTTTGTACAATCTGATTAGGTAACAGCATCTGATATGGTATCACATAGGAGAGGATTCATCAGACTGGACCTCTGAAATGCCTATGGGGCTGGCTCAAAGAGAAATGCAATCAGCAATGCTGAAAGGAGATGCACAGGCCTCAAAAGAATTTACTAGTGGGGCACTGAAGATCAAGCTGATATGCTTTAGCATTTTCATTAATTTTCATTTACCACATCACAAACACTGAGACTATGCAAATTATATATGCTAAGGATGCAAATCTAGTAAGTACCACAGGCATAGATAGCTTTGAGACTTGTGTAATAAGAAGTTGAAAATGCCAAGACAAATACTGGGGACTAATAACAAAAATTTCTGGCATGAGCCAGGAACTTGTCAGACTAGGTGTACAAACACACTGCCAACTGACTCACCGGCAGGGTGATGCAGACATGGAAAATGGCAAATGCATTTGGAGAACTGGTGAGGCATTTCTGGTATACATGAGAAATATTTTTCTTGTTTCTTCTCTACAGGATCAAGGAGACTTTTAGAGCATCCCCAATTCAGTGGAAGGTTGCTAAATTGATCCAGGGCTACAGAGAAACCTGATCAAGTGAGTGGAAACCAGAAGAGGTTGTTTTCCATAGCAAAGGGAAGGCTGAGAGGCTGCTCTATTTCAACATAACCATGATGGAAAAAACAGGAAAGAATTGTCATTCCATTCAGAAGACAGTGCTGACCTTAGAACAAATGGGTATAAACAGGGCTTGCATATAATCTGGCTGAAGTTTAGAATATGGGCCTCTAACAACTGAAACAAGAAACTGCTTTCCTTTCAAAGATAACAAGGCCAAAAAATATGTGGCATGATCCCTTTCAGCAATATATGCATCTTGTGCACTTGAAGGTAGGGAAACACAGCCTGGAAAACAAAGGAGTGCCTACATCTTATTTTTATATTATTATCACAGGTACTAATGTTGCTTGGATTGCTTGTCCCATTTCACCTGCTATTTCAATACAACATGCAGCATGAGGATGAGAAAACACCCCCAAAACCAGATTTCAAACAAGGAGGCCTCACCTCTTTTGCAGGGGATGCTCCAAAGAACAACCTCAGCAGAGGGCTCTGGCTTAAATCCTCCAGGTCACATCTCAGAGGTGTTTTCCCTCAGGTATCCAGTTGTTTTCTAACACCAAACAGCTGGCCAGCCTCTGAGACAGTATGCTTCAGTGCTGCTGAAAGCCTGGTATGTGTGTGCAGCAGCTCTGTTATTTAAGGGCAGGTTTTGGATTTCGTTGTTGGCTTGTTTTTTTTATAGTCCTATTTTTTTCACCCCACACTATGGTTACAGTTTCCTCTTTGCCTCCTCATGTCCCGTTTCCCTAACAAGTAACAGGGCAAATGTATAGTCTTTCACAAAAGCCTGTGAAGGAGGGATTGGTCACAACCATATTAGCCCTACTCTCCTGTACTCTCAATCACCACAATACCTAGCTCTTCTTTCTCTGTACCTTGTGCTTACATTGCACCAGCCAGGACCTTTCAATACTGTTACATAGGTTTTCCTTTTTTTTTTTCTTTTAATCATGCTGCCTTCACCTTTTATTAGCCATGCCCAAGTTATCTCCTTTAGCATCAGTTAAACCAATATTTTATCAGTATCACTGTCTTACTTGACTGCATGTGCAAAAAGAAAAAATGAAGATATATTAAAAGATACAGTGAAGATAACTGTATGTGCACAGCAAGTCAAGATAATGAGAAATTTGACTAAGGACTTTTTGTTGATTTTTTTAACATGAGCTGTCTTGACAACTTTACATTTAATAAGGTGCTTGTAAGGCTTGTGAAAGTGCAAGTCTGAAGATTGCTGAGTGTGTGACAGGATCTGTGTTCTTTCTCACCTGCTTAAACCTCAGAAAGATAGGGAAAGGCACAAGACATCCTACACCAGGTAGGTGTAGCTGCTGTGCCTCCACATAGTTTGAGCCTTGCTCAAAAACTAGGCTAGGAATGAAAAAGACCATAATTAGTTTGATACCTTAGTCCACTGGAAAAAAATATTTATTTTACTTAACACCATCCCCTTTTGTGTTTTCATTACTCAGTTTTGCTTGACTTTCTTTTGTTTGCATTACACTTTTTGATCTTCCAGGGCTACAGACCCTTACCACATTAGACCACAGTCCCTTCCAATGCACTTATCTGCTCTGAAACGTTACTTTTAGAAAACTTATATACTGGGACAAACTTATGCCTGATCATAAAAATGGCTGTATTTGTTTTCCACAGCAACTGCAGATGTTTCAGAGGTGAATCCTAAGCATCCTCTCTGACTCTAGAAATCTTTTCCAACAAGCTTCTCTGTGAAAAATGTAGCAATAAGATGCTTCAGGAAGAATTCTTCACTGCCTTCTACTTTCTGCAGTTATTCACATCTAGATAATCTGAAAAGAAGGAAGCTCTCCTCATGAGATTATAAGATGGGAGAAAACTGAAATGGAAAATTGAATGAATCTTTCTGTTTTGACTTGTGAGTAATAACTGCTGAAGCCAACATTTCCATACAAAATGCTCCAATGGTTTATGTGGCCAGGATGTTTTGCCACCAAACTTTAGGTGGAGTCAACTGAAATCTGTCCTGTGGGTTTTGTGGTACACCAATATGTTTTCTAAATTTAATATACTTCAGGGAAGAAGGTTTGAATTCCTGAAGATAGAAATTAATGTATTTTTTTCCTTTTTCTTTCTTGCCAAAAAGACCTAGATGGAAAGGTTTCTTACAGTTTTCTGTTCTTCCTACCACAGACCAGTCAATGAACCAAAGTTTATTCACTTTGCCCCTCTGGGAGTGGTGTTCATCTGCATGTCTGAGAACAAATGACTGCTAAAGTGAGGATAAACATCCTCCATGTCTGGAGAAAAGAGAAGTAAATTTGACTTTTGGGTAATTAAAAACGGAGTCTGTTGCCTCCATTTCTTCAGTCCTTTGAAGAAGTATACATTTCACTGAGAAATCATGAACTTTATTCCCCTGTATTTGCAGCACATGAATAATTCAAAGAATGGTACTGAAAAGTGAAAACAGAGCTATTATTTGTCTGGCAGTGCACTTCCCGATGACTAAGTATTCACAGCACATGAGTGGAAAAATCTGATAATACTTTTGAAGGCCAGAGGCCATAGTCCAAAAAATAATCTCTTACAACAAGGAAAAGGTCATCAAGACTAAGATTTCATTTAATCTATCTAAGTGTCTTTAGTTTTTCATGGGCATGAGGACAGTCATAACTTCAAATGCCAGACCTGAAATTCTGATACAGCTAATCTGGCAGATGATGAATGAAAACCTACCATTCTACTCCCAGAGACATAAAGCATTAACAGCTTTAGAAGGTATCTGATAGAGAGAAGAAAGTATTCACTCCTTCTGAGTGAAAACAATATGATGTTCTAAGCAGTCACACGGGTTTCCACAGAGAGAAATTGCTTTTGCCTTCAGCAAGAGAAGTTCAGTACTTCTTGTCTTCTGTTCTGGCACTGTAATGTTCTAGAGGCCAAGAGACAAAGGATGACATTAATTTTAAAAAAATAAAATAAAATCCATCCACGTGTAAGAAAACACTCACTATTCTCTTATGGATTTTAACAACACTTTTGAATTTGGAAGCCAAACCAGACAGTGGTGATTAAAACCACTCTGAAGTTCTATTTAACTAAGGCTGAAATTCAACTAAACAATTTGAGCTGATCTGAAATGGAAAATGAAGTGGTTTTCCTCCTTCCATAGTGAACAGTCCTAACTTTACAAACATTTCTGGTAGAGATTAACCTCTCAAACCTATCTCCCTTATTTGCCAAAGAAGAGTGAGGTTACAAGCAATTCCCTAGAAAGCTATTAACCTTTTTCGAGATGGTGAACAGAAAATAATGTACATGCACCATGTAACTCCAAGGAACTGGAAGTCAGACCACAGACTTATTTGGAAATACTGAAGGAATGTTTTTTTCTCATCTCCTTGCTCCTCAAGGACCAGACCTTTCAGCATATACAGTGTCTCCTCTGTATTTGCTTAGCAGCGCTGTATATATTTACTTTTAATTAAGACATTATGATAACCAAAAATACTGTTTCAAGTCTTTTCTGATGATAGAAAGAGGGAAAATAAACTAAGAGCCATAATGCACTGACTAAAATTTGGGTGCATACCTGTGATGATCCTATAACCAGAGATATAGCTTTGTGCGCATCAGAAGTCCTTTTCAAGTGCTACACTAAAGTAGGTTCAACCCCAGTCATAACGTTTTCAGCATATATTATTTCCCTCATCTTGAAATAAGAACAAAAAACCCTCATGTAAAAAAACCCAAAGTGGGACATTATAGCTTTGAAAGGTATCACTAGGAACTTTTTCAAGAGAGTATCGCTTAGATTTTTTCAAAATCTATAACTTATCTACTAACCTCTTCTACAGTGACTTGCACCAGATAACCTGATGCTTCCTTAAGACAGCAGAGAATGATCAAGGTAACTTTATTTCTCCTCTGCTTCATGGTTAAAACAAAGCACCAATAGTTGTAGTGTTTAAAGTTTGCACACTGTGAGGGAGCACTGCCTGTGGTTTGACCCCAGACCATTAGCTGGGGTCAAGCCCACACAGGCACTGGATCACCAGATCAACCCCCACTGTGATAGGGGAGAAAATGGGAAGGGTAAAGTGAGACAACTCAGGGGCTGAGCTAACAACAATTTATTTGCAGAAGCCAAAGACACACACACAGGCAAAGCAGAACAAGCAATTCATTCACTTTCCCTGGCAGGAAGGGTGCTCAGCTCAGGTGATCCCCAGGAGATCAGGGCTCTGTCATGCATAAAGGTAACTTGGGAAGACAGATGACATCACTCCAAATGTCCCCTCTTCTTCCTTCCTCAGATCTTTGTATGACAAGTATGATAGCATTTGGTCTGGAATATCCCTTGCGTCAGCTTGGGTTAGCTGTCTTAACTGTGTCCCTTTCCCAACTTCTGGTGTACCCCTAGACCTGTGGCTGGTGGAGTAAGGAGTAGAAAAGGCCTTAACTCTGGGCCAGCACTAGTCAGCAATAACTAAAACTTCCTTGAATTATCAACACTGTTTTCAGCACAAATCCAAAACAGGGCCACATACCAGTTACTGTGAAGAAATTTAGCTCTATCCCAACCAAAACCAGCACATGCAGATACCAAAACCTTCCATGTAAAGTACTTTAATTGAATTATCAGGCACTCTGTGTTCAACGAAGAAAAGAAAGTACTTGCCAATGAAACTAC
The DNA here is from genome assembly GCA_013399455.1 of Anthoscopus minutus. Classification (NCBI taxonomy): domain Eukaryota; kingdom Metazoa; phylum Chordata; class Aves; order Passeriformes; family Paridae; genus Anthoscopus; species Anthoscopus minutus. The sequence continues at coordinate 46,660 of VWYI01036637.1, read as the reverse complement.
CCATTTATTCACTCATCATTGTTCTCCTGCACAGCTCTAGAAAAAAACATTGGAGGTAGAGAAAGGGGAAATGAAGACTTGATTATTGACAATGTCAGCCATACATAGAAGAAATATTTTTGCCAAATTTTCTTTCACCTTATCTTTCAAATCCTTCAATGAGGATTTAAAAACTTGCCATGCTCAAATTAAAGTAGAAACAGCAACACAGCAGCCCTAGTGCTTTAGAATTCCTGGAACAATAAGAAAAAAAAATCTACATCTGGTCTAAAATATCTGTTTATTAGCTTAAAATATAAAGTATTTTTTCGACCCTCTGAAACATATTTTCAGTTTTTGAATCTGGAGGTTTGTCAGCTCTGAAAAACCTGAACTAATATTCAAGAATTAGCATGACAAATATAATAAAATTTGATTACACTGGATGCCCTAGAAAACTTTTTTATTGTTTACTTTGTTGCCAACAAGCCTAAGTATGGTATACACCTGTATTTATTAATTTAATCAAATTCCTTCACTATATTACTTCTCTCATGGGCTTAAGTCCAGAGCTAGAATAATTTTAGACCTTCTTACTGTACAAAGACATTTCACGTCTGTATTCCTATTTAACTAAACTGGCTCATGTGTTCTAAACCAAGTCCTATCAATCTAGACATCAAAGGGAAAAGAAAGCCTGTGCTCTGACGGTGTTATTAATTCAGCAACTGCAACCGGACACAGACCTGTGAGGACAATTTTCTTCTTCACAGCATTCTCATTCAGATGGCTTCTTACAGTAGTTCTCAGACATTTTAGATTTCAAAGCTGTCTAGGAGAGTTTAGGAAATCTGACTTAGTGTGTTTTTAAGCTGACTCTTGATTTGCTTCTTAGCAATGTGCTCAGAAGCATACCATATAGTAAGAAAATGATTACTTTTTTTCCTCCTGCTTATAGCTTAGATGCTTGTTAGAGGCAGATCATTAGTAACTGACTTGGCAGTATCATTACTTTCAGCTGCTGGCTCACTAGGTGATTCTTGAAGCTTACTTGAAGCAGCTAAACCCAGATATAATGATGTGATGTTAATTCCCTTCAGCAAGACAGGTAAAATGCAGAGGTTGAAGGCAAGCAGCTTTGGAGAGTGGCAGCTATCTAAACTGCTGCCCTTTTTCTGACTTCTTTAAAATGATTGCTTTGGCAGAAGGCAATGCCCTGAGCAATCCCTCCAAAGCTATTGTACACACTCCATGAGGTATTGTGCAGCCTACATGGACATAAATTTTCTTCCTGAAAGGAATAAATTTTTCACAAGTAAGGGAAAGAGAAGATATGGTTTCTAAATAAATGATTCATTGTTTGAAGGTGCAGCCTTGGTTTGTTGGAGTTGCTACGATACTGCAGCAGCAATGCTAACTTATCATAGCCCTTAACGCTCTCTGGAAGCTCAGCACGCCGAAAAGGCATTGCTGAGAGAAATTATTTATTTTTAAACAGGACATCTGTATTTACCATAAAACTATTTTCAATCTTGCACCTTTCTCCATAGTCTAGCTTCAAATTAAGCATAATTCCACCACCTCCCCCCACACCAGTGGTTCTAGGGGAGTGAAGAGCATAAAAAGGAAGGCAGCATACACTGAGAAAGATCGCAGGACGCCCCAAAATGATAATTTAAATAACTCTCTTGTTGAGCCTGCCAAAACTTGGGTTTGGGCCTTTTTTTGATTAAAAAAAAAAATACCGCCAACAACTTTCTGCTGTATTAACAGCATATGTGGCTTTGCTGATTCATGTTTATCCAGTAAAAGTCTGAAAGCATATAGTGCATATTCTTTGGGAAAATGCTCAAAAGGGCTAGGTAAGAATAAAGCTATTCTTGGCTTTATTTAAATCCCACTCTTGGGTATTTTTGCATTTAAAGCTATACTGTCATAACACCAAATCCCTCTTTTGGAAGCATAAAAACTGCATGTTATCAAGACAATACCCTAAACCAGGTGTCTACAGCAGGTTAATGGTACAAAACAGGGAACTGGCACTAACTAAACACCAGAACATCTTAGACACTACCAAAAATGATGGGTGAAGATGGGAGTGAGGTTAAAGCCAGGGAGAAAGAAACCTCAGCATGCAAATTTGTCCAGAAAACTGAAGGGAAAATGTGGAACAGAATTGCTACTGTTGCTGAAGGAAACTTGGCTCCTATTGTGGAAGAGCCTGTGACTGTCTTAGGAAGAGGAAACACATATCATGTCCTTCCTATGGGCTGCAGGCTTTCAGAGACTGCGAAACAACAAAAATAATGTAATAAATACATAAGGCCAGCCAGTCATTGCAAAAGGATCATGATAAAAAAAACATGTCAGCCTCTAGATAAAGATTACCTAAGCACACACATCTCTTCTGTTGCAAAATCAACTCAATTTTCTGCATAGAAAAAAAAAAGTGTTGTAGCACATATTGGTACCTCTTTTCTTTCTATGTTCTCATTAGTCCTCCTAAATTCAGAAAACAGAGAGTACTACAAAAAAAGGAAGTCAAAGAGAACTCCTGGCTGCTATTAAAAAGTTTTCTGCTTCTATGGCTTGTCCCTGCCAAGGCACAAAGTAGAAATAAAACAAGCAGGATGGAAATCAAAGTAGGAAAATTGCTTGTAAAGCAGATACTAGAGGGGAAATGGATACTTAGCCTCTAATAACAAAAGGAACTCATATGATTTTTAGCTTACCTTTTTTTTTATTTGTAACCCTGAATTTCTTATTTTGTTTTTAAAAATTGACATATTTCTTCCTGATTTCATTACTGAACTGGCATGAGAGTCATCTTTGGGTGGTTCTTGACCAAATGGAGTACATTGTGCATAGACACTTAGGAGCATCACTTTTTCCTGATGAAGTTTGGTAAGTGATATTTGCTTTCAAAGTGTTTTTGCTCCCTGACTGACAAATCCATCGTTTTTTGCTTTCAGTGCATGCTGAGAAATGACCCAGATTGGTTTTGTAGGACAAAGCTCCATTTTAGCAATGTTTTTTCTTAAATAAAATCTTATTCAAAATTGCCATCAAATCTTTCTTCTTCATATCACAATTAAAAAGTTTCACTAAGTTACAGTACTGGGACAAGAATGACATACATCAGCTTATATATCAGAGGATATTTACTGGTATCTAAAGTGTGATTTGAGATTACTTCTATGCACAAAAGATATGCACAAAATAGCTCAGTGGACCATTTTGGAGCCCTAATCTTACTGACCCAACTTTAACAAACCAGTGGCATTACACTGAACACATATGCTTCAAAAGATACATCTTTAAATAAATATATGGAACATGAGGGTAATTTGGCTCATCATTTTGCAGTTTGCTTACAAGGCTGAATAATTAGATGCTTCATCCTTGGACTGAAGAAGGATATTCTTTCTAAATCCTATAACTTTTCAGTTTTTCTCCCTTGGTACTGTGATATGTGAAGAAACTGCTGAGACTTCCTATTCCTTTGCTCCTTGATAGTAGCAGGAAAACAAAGAGGTTAAAAGAGCGATAAGGGAATTAAAAGGATTCTTAGAAGAACTTGAAAGGAAATACAAGCAGTGTCAGGAGGAAAGCACACTCTCTGAATGAATGTACTGCTTCCTGACAGTCTCCACCCTTTGATTAGGCTCAGCCCCTGGAGACTCCTGGAAGAAGCCTGAGGGCTAATTAGAAAAAGGACATGAAGTGATGAGCATCTCTCTAGCTGGTCTTTATTCTCTGCTTTCCTTTTAAGGGGCAGTGGGGAAAAAAAGGAGCAGATACACACCAGTAACATCAGAAATTGAGCCACATTCATTATGGTGGTCATTCTATTGGATTTGTGTTGCAGCTGCAGGGATTGAGCTGCATGAAAGGGGGCCACAGGATTAAAAAAAGGGTCATTCCTAAGAAGCTATCCCTTGGAGTGTGTGTGAAAGGCTGTAGGAATAAAATTACTCTCAGGCCAGGCTGTGCTGTTGCTATACATTTTTAACACAGCCAGGGGTAGAAATGGCTTGAATAATTCACCCAAGAGACTTACTAGATGGAAGTGGAAGAAAAAGTAAATTTCCTTCCTTTGCTACCAGTATTTACAAACGGTACCTCAATTTAATCTTTTTTGTTGGTAATTCTTACTCTCTCCTGACACTGGATTAATTTCTTGTTTGGCACATTGTCTCAAAAACAGAGAGCAGTGACACAGCAGAAAGAAAGAAAAGGATAAAAGAAAATCAGAAGCCAAAATTGATCTGCCTGCACCAGCAGCACAAATACAAATAATGGGAGAAAACAACCTCCCATGCAAGTTTCTCCAACAGTTGTTTATACATAAAGGTAGTTCTACCTAGAAATAGCTGCTGATGTAATTTATTATGTTACAGCTTAGCTTAGCAGGAACATCCTTTAAAAACTGTGGGGATAAGAATTAATTCTCCTTGGTCTGGCATTTCTGTGTAGACAGATAATTCTTGTTGAGTAACTAAGCCTCATTACTGGGTATGTGACAAAAGAGAGAAAATCAACAACAACAACCATGATACAGCTGTCCTGGAGGAAGGAGCTAAATCTTTCTACCAAGCTGAACCACTTCTGAGTACACCACAACACCTTAGAAGCATAATGTAATATGAAAGGCAGTGAGATGCTAGTGGTGGCTGTCACAACTGAAATCTTTAGAACGATGTGGCCCTGGGTTACTCATCCAATTGCCAAATATCCCAGGGGGAACCATCATATAAACCAATTGGGCTCCATGTGCAAAAGAAGAGCTCTGTATATAAGGGTTGATCTCCACCAGAAAGTGACATTTGCTTCTCTTTAATTTAAATACTGTTTTAATAGGTTAAGGACTCTGCGGCTCTTTCACTGCTGAGAAAAAGCCCAAGTCTCAATTAGAGGCCAAAGCCAACATGGATATAGCAGACAGAGACATGTAGGGATGCTCACATTCAGTTGTCAGTGGTAAGAAACAAAGACTATTAAAGTGACAGTACCTTGCTGAAGGATGTTCAACAGAGAAAAAACATTGCCTGAAGTTCTTAAGGATGTGGTCTGAAGTGAAGGAAGTGAGTCCCGTTTCTTGCCTAGCGGTGGACTTACATGACCTCCATTGTAACAGCATCTTTGCAATGTACATTTGGAATTTAAGTATGTAGAAACCACATAACAGGAAATTCAGCAGTAGCACAGCAATAAACAATACTCCATGCTGACCTTCACTGTGTGGATTTAGATATCCAATTTCTATATATATTTTCAGAGAATGATTAGAGGATTTTCACAAGGAAAGAACATGCTGTGTGGTCTACAAAAAAGAGATACGTGCATGCCTCTGCATAATACAGGTTTAGCAAAACTGCAGTTCGTCAAACCTCAATCTTGATCTTTTCTTTTAATTTTACTGAATAAAAGGAAACTTTTGCTAAATTTCTAAGTGTATTAGTTTTCTCTAATATAAAAGCTTTTAAACAAATAAGATAATCCTCCTGGCCAATATGGGAGCATGTGATCTGTCATGTCCAATGCAGTTTCACTGCTGAAGACAGAGAAAAACTCCACAGTGGACAAGTCATTCCACAAAAGTCTCTCAGCAACAGCTGTCCAAAGGAGTTGCTAGACTAGATATCTAAGTGGACACTGACAGACACTAACAGGGCACTTAATGATCTGGTGTTGGTAACATAAGTTTACTCCTTATTCAGACCATTTGAAATACTACTACTCTACCTCAGAAAATAGTTAGATATCTGAGGTGTGCTTTGTGGTAAGAGTCCAATGTACAAAACATGCACCTAAATTCATGGGAAGTAATCTGTTTTCTGTGAAGGTTTTTACAAGAAGAAAACTACATCTGGAACTATATCTGCTTGAAAACAATGCTGACATAAAATATAAAAGTCCATATGATTCAGCATCTGCAGGGTTAATTTGTTTTGCTAAAAATCACATTGAGTCACACTCTTATATCTGTAAGCCTTTAGATACCTTGTGAGTGGGTAAATCAAAGAATTTCTGCCAAATAATAAAATACATATAGAAATTAATAAATTGACATAAAACAAATTGAACTAATTGATTTGGTTTTGTAGTGCATAGTCAGGCTGACTCTCCAGTTACTGGTTTTCCTTAGTGCAATTAGGAGAAAGATTTTTTCCCAAAAACTCTCACAAAAATGAGGCACCCATCTGCTATGGACTCTCAGCAGCAACAGGAGGCAGCCTACATCACTCAGATGATGCCAGGTCAGGGTATTTATTACCTTCCCAACCTTCCCCTTGCACTGCTGAACCCAGGCGTGTGGTGGGTTGCTCTCCATCAGCAGGCAAGAGCACTAAGCTTTTCCTGGTGTCTCCTACAGAGTTTGCTTCTCACCTCAGGTATGTTTTGTTATTCAGTAGCAGAAACCATCCCACCAAGGTGTTCATCACTACTTCTGTTTACCTCTTCCTTCAGCTCACAGTCTAAAACCTTAAGCAATTTCCTGTAGGAAGAACAACAGGCACATGTACTAAAAATACTTCATGGACAAGTAGTCCAGAAAGTTCAGGGCAAGGAACTACCTGATAGGAGTAAGCTTAAAAACAACCCGGGTCCTGAAGGAAGAAGAGACATTACACAGTGTCTCTGTCCCAAAAGAGAGGCCATTATCAGTGGACTATGTTTTGATGTGCATTCGATTAAAACAGAGTGTGACATGAAATCTCACAGTAAAATGAAGGTCATGATTTGCACAATAGTTTTGTTTTCACAAATTGTAATATTGCGCATGAACAACCACTGCCCTTTCCTTAAAAATGGAGATGGACAACCCCAGCACAGGTGATGCAGATGCTCGAAGCTGTCCAGCAGAAGGCTAGCCTCACTGGCTGCAGGCACAGCAGCTGTCTATCAGCCTCTCTAGCGCACCTCCTCCTACTTGTCCTCATCCTCATTCTTATTCTCCTCCCCACTTAAGTCAACGGAAACATTTCTTTGGTTTCAATTGACACTGCACCATGTCCTCTATCACTGAGAGAACTTCTGGGATTTCTTCTAGAGTGGCTTCCACATTTGCAGGAATGCTGCAGTGAATTAGTAATTGTGATCTGCTTGTAATTGCTGATTATCCCCATGAATTCTACCCAGATCCAGTAGAGTGAATGGTTTTTCTACTGACAAAAAGAAACTTGGGAATAGTATTAACTTTAAAAGTTTCAAATCAAGAGCATCCCACTCTGTTTTCAACAAGGTTTCGGCTCTTTGTATCTTTTATCTAAATAACTGCAGATGATCAGCATATGAAGCAAAAGACTCTACTCTGAGAGCAGGGGCCAGGGCAGGAGTCATGTCCTGCAGTACATGTAAACAGTAGATCCTGTTACCAGGCACTGCCACTGCAATGTCAACACAAATACTGTTGCTAGGGCAAGGACAGTAGCCAGCAGGCTTCAGAGGCAGGCAGCTGGGCAGAAGGCAAGGTAGCAGAGTCATGTGTCCTGGGCAGTTTTCACATGTGCCAAGAGGTATCTGAATGAGATACAGGAAACCCTGCAAAATAATGCATGTTCATTTGGATGCGTTATTTCTACCAACTGCCCCACTTGGTCTCATTTCTCTTTTGACAATATTTGTTTTGAGGAAAAATTTTGTGGTTTGGAGGGAGTAATAAACACAGCATTGGCACAGATTTGCATGAGCAGATGCTGGGTTTCTTCTGTAGCAGGCTGAGAGATCAGAAGCACAGTCATCAGGCAGTGCAAATAAGAAAGTAAAGTAAGAAATAAGAAAGCATATGAAACAGGTATGATTACAAAGGAAAATGTTAAAAGAGGAATCCAGGATAACAGATGGTTATGATAAAACAGAAAATGAATAAACAAAAGTTGTGAAAGAGACTATCAAGGGACAGGGAATGCAGTAAAGAACAGTAAAGAACTGCACAGTGAAGTGCAATATAGATTCAAGGAAAAAAGAATGCAAGAGGAAAGCCAAGACTTTAAGCTTTCCTAGGCAGTATTCACTGTAGATGAAATTAATTGCACTGAAAGAAAACTGATGCCAGTAGAGAATCCTAGAAATTATTCATTAATTGAATACATTAGACAATCAGCTTTTGCAAATGAGCAGTTCAGAGCACTGTCAGGCCAGCAGCTTGTTAAATAGTTGATACACGGTAGTCATCAGGAAAATGGGAGGTGCCAAAAGAAAAAGCAGAGAAGCACAGATGAGTAGAAAGTACTGTGGAAAGGGCTGCTCAGAAAAAAAGAGAAAGATTATTTCAGTAAAACTCGTGCTAGATCATGCTGAAAAAAACATGCATTTTGGCTTCCCAGGCTGGAACACAAGAAAAGATGCTCACCTGAGACTGGATGAATAAACCATGCTCGTTGCTTTTTGATATTTTACCTCTGAACCATCTTCAACACTTCATTGTTACCAATTTTTTTTCAAGCCTGACCATGAAATAGTTTATTGAGGTATGCACAAAGCTGCTTTGAAGTCAGTAGAGCACTACAAGCATCTGATCATACGCATCATACCAGGACCACACCGACACTGACCATCATTACTTCGCAGACTACTTGTAAGATGTTGCTCAAGCACATAGAAAGCCTTTTTGCTATTTTTAAATTAATGAAAGACAAATCTAAACGATTTCTGAAGTTTTTGGCTCTTGCATGGTGTGGAAAAAGTCATGGACTTGATGGATTTAGTTTTCCCATTAAAAGTATTTATGAAACTTGGGAGTTAAAGGTAGAAATTTCACATAATTTATTGTATTAGACTTCATTGATAAAGGTTGTGGCTTAATAGTTTTCAGAGTTTTATGTCTGCCAGAAATTGAGTTTGTATATGAACCTGCAGTTCTTTATTTTCCCTGGCCTGGTTTACGGATGAACCTTTTTTCCTCCCTCCAGCAGCCTCAAGATGTATTTTTTTCATACAAAAATTCAGTCTGTTAACATGTAAGGAAGTAGAACCTTGTGGTCCAAGTGTCTAGCTCTGGCTATTCCTATCCCTGTCCAATCCTACATGCCTGCCTTTACCTACACACACATACACAACCAACCTCATTTGTTCAAGCACTATACTTTCCATTTTGTATACATTTGGTGTTGTGTAAATGCAGAAACAGGTATGACTGAGATACAGAACAGAGATTTTACAGAAGTTTCTGTTACACTTGCACAAGAAATGAACTGAATTAGACAAAACAGGAAATGCTGATTGCCTTTTCCAGTTTTGGAAATGTTTCCTTTTGATCACTATTTGCCAGGGAATGTGGGGGCCTTTAAAGTACTCAGGGACCTTCATGACATAGCTTTGCCTTCTGCATATCTTCTTTTGAAAACAGCTGGCAAGATAAGTTCTTCCTGATAACCGAGGGTCATCAAGGTTTAGTAACCTTCTATGGACACCCTTGCAACATCACTGCTTGCTTCTGCAGCTGAATGTGGAATGTGGAGGCAATTAAGACAGAAGGAGAGACTGGGCTTACAAACAAAATGGGAGCCTGGTGGACATTAAAGGTGCTTACACAGAGCTCATAATCTCCTCAGTGCAGTTCACAGGTTGCACTATCCCCAGCCAGGAACAGGTGAGACACGCTTCTGCAGGCCCCACCAGCTGGCACTCACACTTGCCATAAAGAAAGCACAGAAACAGCAATGGTGCAACACCAGCCACAGTCGGCCTCAGGCCGGGCAAACCCCGCTTTCCTTCTGGTGTGGTGGGGAGAGGAGGTATTTTAACTTCATGTATCACTTTGAGTTTTTCTTTTTAATCTGAATGAGCTCTTCAACAGTAGGTGCATGTGCAAGATGACAGTTTCAGAGTGAGCTACCTCACTCTATCAGGTCTGGTGTAACACATCTGCAGGGATGTCCAGAGCTCAGTGGTGGAACACCCAGGCTCTGCAGGAGCCTCCACTACCCCTGATACCACAGAACACTTAGGATCAAGTCCCTGCTAATGAACTGCTGCGTTCACAACAGGAGATCTGTTTTCAAGGTGGCACATTTTCTCATTTGCTTTGTTTCTTTAGTTCAAAAACACTAACTTGAATTTTGGCAAATTTTCAGCAAAGAGCAAGACTGACTGTTACAAAAAGAAAGATGTGAGACTTGTCTCCCTTGGTACATTCCAAATTTTTATATTTTGCCTTTTAAAATCCACTTCAATTGTCAGATACAGCCTCGTTGTTCTAGCAGCAGCCAGAAATACAAGATGGCCTAGAGTTCAAAGCAGGGGAAAAATCAATGCACAGATTTCATTTTATCACACATACACAAAGGCTGGCTGAATTTGCTTCTACCTAAAAGCCTGCAGCCCAAATATAGTATTTACAGACTAATTTACATCTATTTTTAGATTGGCTAACTATTCATTGAACAGGGAGGAAATAACTGAGCAAAGGAGCAAGTGACTTGCATCACAGAACTGCAAATCCTGTGTTTAGATAGGGCAGGTGAAATGTTGACAGTCATTAAGTGAAGAAAAATCTGAACACAGAGCTCTTAATTGGGATAAACATTCAATAGTGAATTATAATTATTGTATTATTTGTTTATTAGCACTTCTGTCCCTAACTTTTATTTCTTCAGCTGATGACTTCAAAAGTAAATCAATTAGTTAAGCAAAACATAGCTGTAACACAAATGAGCTTTTTTTCTAAAAGGAAGTAATTGCAGCGGACTGTGGTGTTACTAAGTCCTCTTGTTTGTCACTGCTTCCCAGTTCACCAGTGCAATTCTGCCAAGATTAGCTGCACTCTTATTCTGAAGTTGCCAGAGATAGCTTTGGGACCCATGTGAAAGCGAGAGAGTCAGCACTGTAAATAATCCCCAGTGGATCCTGGCTGTGGAAGGGAACAAACTAGCTGCTGATTAAGAAGGGCTGAGATCTGGAAAGGGGATGGGGAGGTGGTTTTGGTGAAAGAAAGGGAATTTCCTTAAGATAGTGAGGTTCTCTGAAGAATATATTTTTATCACTTTTCATCTTAAATAATCCTACCCATTGAGCTATGAACTGCCCCACTGCTGACATCTAAGCTGAGAACACAGCAGCATTACTACCATCAGCTGTACCCCAGCACAGGAAGCAGCAAGTGACCATACAGTACATCAGATCGGCTCAGGATTTGGAGAATTCATTGCCTATATTTCTAGAAGAAACATGACAGATACATGTGATCGAGTGTATTGGCATAGAAATTGGAGGCAGATGTTTGTTAGGAGGCAAAGCACATACTTTAGAAGGAATGAGCTTCATTGAAAAGATGGGTCTTTGGGTTTCTGGAGGAAACAATATTTTCTGACTACTGCTGTAACTGCAAATACAGAATTACAGTTGCAGTGTCATGCAAACTAGAAAGAGCGTTAAAAGAAAACAATTACTACAGGGTTCTTTTTAAACAGAATATGCTGGGTGTTCAGAATACTCATTTACTACGGTGTAGGTGATCTAGAATGAAACATGGTGTTAAAATACAGAATGCTGTAACTGAACTTCTTTGTTATTTGCTTGTTTGAAACACAGAAACTGTCCTTTCTTCATGTCTAAATTCCCTGGTCACAGACACAGTAAGGCAACCAAGATAGTATAATGAAAAATTCCCCTTCACTGTATAAGCACACTTAGTTTTTATCTCAAGCTTTGCTCTGGTAGCCCTATGTCTGCATGTATGCTACCTATAAGATACTGAAATTCTATAGTAAAAGGCTGAAGTAAAAACCTACTGAAATGTAGATAAATCAAGTAAACCATTTGTGGAGATTTTTTTTAGTGTAACTATACATTTGTGCGGGGTTATATCATCTTCTAATCTGTAACTTCTTTATTTTTCTGAAACTTAATACTACAAATTATGCTGCTTGCTCTCTACAGCTCTTGTATAGCCTCCACAATTTTGAGCTGTCTGAGGCTTGTTCACTACCTGTTAGTGGATTTGACTAATGTTTTTTTTTCTGTTCGTGCTATTAGTTTAATAAATATAATTGAGACAATACAATATTGAAATATTAGTTCTTTTTGTACTTTTAAAATAGGAAGATAAAATGTAGCTGTAGCTTCAGAGCAGCCTGTTTCATGGCCTTAACTAGCCCTCCTCCTTCAGCTATGTTAAGAATGGATATAGCCAGCCATACATATTGTTATTCTTTGGCAGGTAACATAAACATTTGTCACCAGAGAAAATTGTCAAAAATAGAACTATTCACTGACAGTAGTTTTCAATTTGGTTTTAAACAGAAACTTACCTGAATCACTGCCTTTAATTTCATTTTCATGGGATTAATGTTATGAGGGATCAGCTTGATCTGAGCTTTATTCCCAGAAAACATCTCACACTTCTGTATACTGAAAATCATCTTTTTGCTTTTGTTCAGGTCTGAGCTTGTTCTACCCAGCAGTAGCCTTCTGTCAGCGGGCAAAAATGATGTCCAATGGAGGCATCAAAGACAGCACTCCTTGGGTATCCAGTGAAGGCAAATACAGTAGTTTCCTTATCTCTCCTGGGAGCTCTGCATCTTACTATAACAATACCAATGATTTCTTCACAGAAGTATCCTTCAGTCATAAATAAAGACCAGGCTATTGGACCATTAAAAGAAAAGAACATTCCTTGCCTTATTTTGTTAAGTTTCATGAAAACTTGTGAGATTTGGCTGCTGCTTTCTACAGCTGACATCCAGCAGCTTCATTAGGATTATCTGGTTCGTAACTAAAAATACTTTTTTCCCACACTGTCTCCTCTTCTGTAAATGATGAGTGCCAGCTACCTTCTCCTTCATTGCTGACTTCTCTGTCTATAGCAAACAAGTGATATAGAAATATTGTTGAGGCAGTAATAAAATGACAATTATTTCAACTACTAACTTCTCTATTCTTTTCTTTCTCTTCTGAAACATCACTACTATGCAACAAACACTCAGCAGTGATTTCAACATCATTGGAAATAAAAGAAGCTGAATAATGTTATATGAATAAGCAGATGTACCTCACTTTTACAACAGCACTAACTTCTGATGGAAGATGTGGAATCTTTGGTTTTGATGTCACAAGAGAAACTCCAAAGGACACAGATGGTGTCATTTCCTGTAGGTGAAAAACTGGTGGATCTTCATCTCAAACCCATATTAGTCTGATGTTATAGTCATATTAGGCTGCTGTTTGAAGTTTTGCATTTAGTCCTCTCTCCTGATCTGTTTTTTTATTGTTTGAGTAAAGGGAGGTTTTCTTATTGGCATATACCAGGCTCTTGAGTTTTGTTCTGCTTTTTGCATAGTAAGTTCTTTGTCCAGAAAGCAAAGAAATGTGATGACTATAGCTTTTGATCCAATGTCTGGGGTGAGGTTTGGGCCATTAAGTCTCTTTTAAATTGTAGGACTTATTCCATTAGGCTTTTTTATGTAATGGGTGATAAAGGAGTTGGAAAGCAAATGTATCGCCTCTTTTCCTTAAAGGCTTTCCTTTTCATCCTTGACAGTGCTAACGGGACATTTACTTCTGAAGCTATTGGATTTCTCTTGAGTGTGTTATTACTTGGTGTCATTAACAAGGCATGTTATCCTTTCCTAAATCTCCTCCTCCTCTTCACTTTCAAGGGTCATGTTTTTGCATGGCTTCAACGTTAATGTGCAGAAAGTTCCCACTAAGCATAGCCAAACTCTACAGGCCATCTTGGATTAATAGTGCATATTGGTCAAGGATCTTCATGTATCTTTTCTATGGGTATCAGATATTACAGATAGCCAAAAACTTCCAGTGAACCAAAAAGAACTGGAACTGCTTTTATGTCATGTGATACTCCTTTCTTTTACCCAGGTTTCTGTCTCTCTGTTTTCAGTTTGGAAACCCAGCATTATGCCCAGTAGTCACATTCCCTGTGAGGACTATTTCCAATGACTTCATGGTTTCATAATGACATTGAGCAACAGCTAAAATCTATCTCAACAGCTGCAGCCATTTCTGTTTCCAGATGGTCTTTATTCCACTTAGTAAACAATGATACAGCAAATTCCTAATTCACTACCAAGAGTCAATGAAAAAGAACAGTCTTTTAAAAAGACAGGGAAAGAAAGAAAATCAGTTTTCTACTTTCTAAGGACATTGCTACCTTCTATGTTTACAGGGATCATCATGACTATTCAAAGACTGAAGATATTCAGGGAAATACCAAATCTTCTCCCATTCTCCCATGCATTAGTCTAGCAATGAGGAGTGATCACAGAGATTAAAAGGGAAGAGCTATGCTGCAGGGAGATTTCAACCTTCCTGAGTTAAGGGTGTAAGTATAAAGTAAAGAGATCTGCCACTTTATTTGTGGAAAAATGAACATTGCCCTAACAAAAAAAACCCAAACAAACAAACAATCAAACCAAAAAAACCCTACAACAACAACAACAACAACAATAAAGAAGTTAACAGCCTTTATAAGGCAAGAGGATTAAACTCTTTGCGTATATGGTAGTGACAGAATGAGACAAAACTTTTGCCTACACCTCTCCCTGGCAAGGCTGAAGAAGAAGTAGGGCCAGATGATGGCCATGGGTCAGAGCAGGTAAGACACACCTCATGGTCTGGCCTTTTGCTTCCATTTTCTGTCAGCAAAGTAACTGGACTATGCTTCATCAGTGCTTGCATGTATGTGATGAAACACTTCCACATATGTGATGAAACTAAAAAGAATCCCAAAGCCCCCAAGTGAAATGAAAGTCCCTCTTCCCTTAGCCTCAACTCACCCAAATGAAAATGCAGAATCTCTCAGACATAGAATTAAGACTTTCATGTTTCATCATTTGCTTATCTTATATCATGCATCATTTTAATTACAGTACAAAAACATTTTAAAATTATATTTTTAACTTACTAGAACAATACCAATATGGCTTCTTAGCAGCCCAATAATGGAGACGCCAACAAATTTAATGCCCACCCTTCTAAAATGCCACATTTTTTAAAGTACTGTGTCTTGAAAAACTTGTAATAGATTTTCTTTTCTTCATTACTGTAATAATGGTTGCTTTGCTTTCAGAAGGACCAAAACAAACCTTTGCTTTCAGAAGGACCAAAACATTCAAATGGGTGGAAATATACATACTGAAGTGGCCAACAGAAAACAGGCATGTCTCTTCTAGTGTTCTCAATACAGTCTGGATGCTTCCGTCTTAAAAAATATTTTGTTATCACAATAGCAGCTTGCTATTTGGAATGCTGGGAGAAGACATAAGCGAGGAGAAAAAGGGAAGGTATTTTATGTTTTTAGATTTTCCTAAATCAGGGTCAATGGCAATTAAAACATAATCAGCTTTGATTTATCATTAGCACACAAAACAGAAAAAATGAACAGATCAGCTGTCCTGTGAACAACAATAAAAGGGCATTAGCAAACTCTTCCAAATTTTGTTTAACATGTATATTTGAATGAATTTCTATATGAAACTGAATATACATTGTCTATGTTTTTCTCATTCTATTGAGTAGACTCCATCCCTGAGCTCATCCTTCTTCTGTCCCATTCCCTGCCCCCTGCTCATTCTGCTGGAGCAGAAAATGAATAGAGCTCAATTTGTTCACCAGTGCCAGCAGCAGAGGCAGCAATGTCAGCCCTGCAAAAGCAGTCCCCTGCCTCTGTGTCTCTGGCTGAGGGGACACCTTCCATTTTTGGGAATCATTCCTATGAGAGAACAGGGTTTGTGAAGGTCTGAAGTAAGCAATGACCTGTTTTAAAGAAGGTAGAAGTATTGAAAAGTATTTTAGAACCACAGCATATTCAGATTAAGAAGTTTACTACCTTCCCTTCACAAAGGGAATGGAAACTACTTGCAGAGGTGTAGGCTTCAGTCCTTTGTGGTGCTCCAGACACACCTGCAGTAGCATGACTTTCATTAATGCAATCTTAAAAACAAGTTGCTCAGCTTTCCTGACCCTGCTCTTTCCAGAGCCTTATTCTTCTGGTAGCTGGGAACCTTCCTCATTTCAAGTTTAAAAGCACTCATTGTCTGCTCACAGTCATATGCTGCTACTCAATTTCCTCTTGTTTGCAAGTAGGCTACCATGTTCCCGTCAGAAAATATGATCCCATCTCTCCCACAGACAAACACCTTAATCATGCTCTACCTTTCTTTTCCAGGCTACAGAAACCAAAACCTTTCAGTTTCACCTTCTCAGATAAGATGATGGAAAAAAAAAAAGATAAATTAATAGCTAGGGTTTCTTTTGCCTAATCTTTTGAACTGACCTGCCTTAAGTATGTATGGCCATAACTGTGCAAAGTATCCCAGGTGAAAACTCAAAGTATGTATTACCTCCACGAGGGGACAGGTCATCAGATAAATCCTCCAAGACCTTCTATCTTCTGATCTTTATGTTGCCCTCATAACTCCTCTTTCCCAGAAAACAGGAGCCCTTTGTGGTTATACTTTAGGCAGCTTGCAATGCCTAGGTAAGGAAACATCCACGTGCATTCATTAGGAGACAACCTTGCTTCAGCAACATTAGAGGTTTGCAATTTGAACTTTTAAGAGTGCTAGGCAAGCAAAAACCTATATGCTACTGAAGCTGTTATTTCACTAACTTGTTTATTTAGAATACTTTCTCCTAGTTGCATGTTTTGAGTCCTCCCATCATATAGTTGTCTTCCATGCTTCTGCTTTATATTTTTCTTCATTATCAGCCTCTGTAGAAACACTATCAGCGATATTTGTAAGGTAGGGAGATTATCCAAAAGAGTCTTAAGAGCAATGTTGGCTCAGCGCAAGTTTAATTTAGAACATGTGATGGGTCTGACTCACACTGTGCTATTCATGCCATCCATCCCTAATTTGGAACAAGACTAGTAGTTTAGTTATGACCTGAAAATGTCTGAAGACAAATTATATATAGCGTTTTAAAAATACTTATAATGTTAAAAATGCTTATGAACATCAAAGTCCCTCAAGAGATGCACAGGTTCATAATCGGGATGTTTCTGTCTGAAGCCTACAGCAAGCACCATCATAACACCTGGATCTCTCTCCATCTTATATTTATGCCCATGTACAACTGACTGAGCTTCACATGCTTCTCCTATGTTTCCTCAGAGGATTGTCTTTGAAAGAATACACCAAAGAGTAGGAGTACTCTCTGATCCAAAAGTGGCTTTGTTGAGATTAGATTCTCTCAGCACCCCACCATCTTAATCTCTAGCCATGCAGATAAGAAAACATTCCTGGTCAGCCACAGCAATGAGACCTAACAGCAGGATGAAGAGGCATGTGGGGAATGCAGGCAATGTTATTCTTGTCTGTGATCCAGAAATTGGCTTTAAGGCTTAGTGACAATAATCACTCTGAACTTGCTTTGTAGGTTCTTTGAAAAAAGTCACCAATGAGGACTCAAGGCATTTATCACATGCAATCAGACATCAGCATAGAGGGAAAAAATATCACTGCTTCTCCTATATGGCATCATGCTGAGCAGGAATTCAAAACAGGCCACATGGGTGAGGAGAAGAGGGAGTCACAGTCAAGTGGTGAAGTAGTCACAGCCATGCCTTGCCAGCACTGTGACGTGCCAGTTCTAGAGAAAAAGTATCTGAACCAGACTGACATAGACCTGGCTCTGACATAGTGGGATGTGAAAGGAGGAACACATACAGCTGGGCAGCATGCTGCCTGTTACCACAACATGTCTGAAGGAAGAAGCAGCAAGCACAGACCCTTTGCTAGACAAAAGTCTTCCAGCTTTACAAAGCTCATATTCTTCCTTTGAAGTCTGGCTATTTCATATGAGATAAATACTTGTACATCAGCTGAACTGAAGCTGACATTTAAAGCCCACAAACATAAAGAAGATTTCTAATTAAGCATTTCTTTTGCTGAGCTAGGCCTCTTATTTGTAAGGAAGGAATCTGTTTGGTGCAGTCTGTGGACACATTGCTGCCATACCCATGAGCTGCTTGTCTACAAACAGCAATGGGATGTGCCTTGGAGGCAGGCTATGGACAGGCACAGAAAAGGAAAAGCAGCAGAGACAGAAGAGGAGCAGGTATTTGAAGCTTACAGACTACTGTGGACTAAAAAAAAAGGCAGTAAATAGCAGGCAGGATGACAAGATGAAGGGACAGGAGCTGTCCAGGACCACCAATTAGAGAAGTGCATGGGACACCCCAGCCAAGAGCTGAAACCGAAAGAATCTCCCATCTCAAATAAATATGTATAAACAAAGAGCCAGAAACAGCCAGTGAAAGATGAGATTGATGATGCTTGATTCTTTAGGGTTCAGCTTGGCAGGCTGCAGATGCCAGACTGTTGGTTATGGCGCTGCATCACTGCACCATCACAGAAGGATTCAGTGGAAGACAAAAAAAGAATTGAATTGAGGTCAGCTCCCTATTTTTTTATCCTGTTTCTTTCTCAATGGTTGTTCTCTTTCTTTCACAAAAGAATTGCAAAACAAAGGGATATACACAGAAGGTTTGAGATTATAGAATCTTATCCGGCCAAAACAGAAAGAAGGAAAGTGTAGAGGTATTTGATTCTATATGTCAAGAGACTATAGAGGCATTATTCTTCATGGAAAGAGACAGTCATGCTTGCAGTTGCCTTTGAAACCAACTCCTAGAAGTTGCAATAGTAACCTCTTGCAAAACAGCTACTAATCCATGAAATTGCTCCAACCTCTCTGTGCATCCCTCACCCCTATGCTGTGTCAACAGCAAAGGAGAACAGTGCTAAGGGTTCCCTAATGCTGTAAATATGTTAAGAGTGAAAAAAACCAAAACAACAAACTCAAGTACTCATCATTCTTCTGGTTGCAGACAGAATCACTTCCCTGTCCAGGCAATTTCCTTATTTCTTGTCATAGCACTCCACACTCAAGAGTTCTCAAGAGACTGTATTCATATCTAATGGGTTCATATGCTGCTGCTATTCTCTGCTCTTAAAAAAAGGTCAAGGATATTAGTGAGTCATATTTTCCCCTCTATTTATTTCTACAGTTAAGCACAGGTTATCCTTTATCACCAGCTGGACAAGTATTGATTTAACATTCTTCTTAATGCTGGTCTCAATACAGAACCTGATGGTCTTCTCATTAAGCTAAACTTGCACTGGTATGCCTCCTTTGTCTACTTAAAACTTCCAGCAGAATGACAGAGGAAAAAGTTTCTAGTTTGCTATTCAGCAAGATATCACTGATGAAATTATGGCCCCACAGTTCCTTTGACTGGAGCACTTTAGCCCTTCCAGTGCAGTGAAAAGCTTTCATGATCCAGGACTTCTGCGATGTGGTGGTTTTTCTAAAAGCCAAGGATGTCAGGCCTTTCCCTTTCAGATAGCTTTATGTAAACCTCTCCTTCTTACCACTCATTTCCCCTTTCAAATCTCTGGATGCACACAGAATACAACAGATCCCATATCTGCAGATTACTGCAAGCATGCTCAAAACTCTTTGTCTTGGGTTGCAATGCAAGATGTAACCAAAAATATGTATTCTATTACCATCTGTTAAAGCCAGGTGGGGTAGTGTTCTTTATCACTTCCATGACCCATCCCTCATAATTCCAGGGGGATATCTTCTGTTAGTGGTCCAGCTGTTAAAACCAGGTGTGGCAGTGTTCTTTATCTCTTCCACAACCCATCCTCCCTCCAGGGGTATCTTCTGTTAATGTGTGGTTGAGTCTCATTGCATGACTGATAAAATTACATCATCCCATTGAGAGGTGCTTCATCCAGAGGGAGGAGCCAAGCATTCCTACCTGAATATAATCTGAGATTTAAAATGCCACAGTCAGTTTTTCTCCATTGGATTCTCCGAAGAAGACCAGACCATTCTACAACCACCACTGGACCTTCAGAGGAAAACGACACCCTTCTACAGGATCATTGCTTCGACAGAACCACATCTGTCACTCCAAGAGGATTGCAGCCACCACTTAATCAGACTGCCACCAACACCCTGACCAACAGGGTGTCAGGTTGTATTCTGACTCTGTCAGTGCTTTTTTTTTTTGTACTACTGCATTTTTGTTTTAATTTTCCTAGTAAAGGATTGTTATTCCTAGTCTTATATCTTTGCTGGACAGCCCCTTGATTTCAAGATTACAGTAATTCAGAGGGGAGAGGCTTACATTTTTTCCATTTCAAGGGAGGTTCCTGCCTTCCTTAGCAGACACCTGTCTTTTCAAACCAAGACACCCTTGGAGCTCAAAGTCACAAATATGTAACAACATATAAGGTTTCCTTAACAATGTCCCAAGGCAATAATTGTGTCTTCTACCTATTTTCTCCTCAGTGATGCAACCACCCACGAAGTGGTAGGAGCTTGCAGCTGACAAAAACAGCATGCTGTGATTTGGAAAAGCTAGCCCACAATGACACTGGCCTTTTCTGGACAGCGACTCAAAGCTCACTGACAGGCCAAGCTGACAATAAGAAAATGCCAAGGATTCCTGTTGTGATATATCATGAATTTACTTAAAGAGAGAAACGTCGCCCTAAAAATCCACATTACTTATATATGAGATCCAGAAGGCACTGCTGACAAAAGCTCTTCCCAAGACTATTACGGAGCATGTCCAGTAGACCGCTGACTGCATCTCAGAAAGCTCATATAAGAACAAGACTCAGAATGTTGAAAGGTCATCATGCTTTCATGCTTTGAAATAAAACACTCTGAAGCAAAATGACTGCCCACAAGTATATAAAAAACAGTGGTGCAGTGATCAGGACTGCTCTCAAGGTCACATTTTGAAAAGACGAAATCCATGTATTCAAAAACAAAACATCATTTGCACATGCAACATGTACTCAAAGATGGCTCAAACTATAAGCCACAGATGAGATACATCAGCAGTTACAGCCCATCTCCTTATTTCCTTGACCATTTATTTAGTCCTGCATAAAAGTCAGTACTAATCAAGACAATACTTCCACTTGTATAATTCTCCTATAAAAGCAGTCTCCTGCTCACAACATATCATATACATGTCCATGTGTGTCTTAAAGAAGCATGTGAAAAATGTGTTTACACAAAAAAACCTTTCAGTGGATGACGGCCTTTGGTGTTTTAATGTGCTGAAAAATGTTGTGCAGTTTGGATTTTCTTCTTTTAAAGTGAATGCTTAAAATGGCAAAATCTTTATGACCCAACATAACTACAGCGGAAGCTGACAGTGCTCTTACACTAAATTTGGAGGCCCACATTACAAATTGGTATGTGCTATAAAGTGCAGAGAAATTGACCAGAGATGTCAAGTACATCATCAGGCATTTTCATTTTTGTTGGGCAGAGTTGATGGCTGGTTTGAACTCATCTTCTTAGCTGGACTAACTGGGTTGCAAATAATTCTAATGTTCAAAGTCATCTCCAAAATGCCACAGTGGAGGAGGAAGGGGGATGGATTGATGGAACGAATTACCCAAGCCAGTGGCAAGATGAGGGCAAAATAGATGGGCTCTCTGGTAGCAATCAGGAAGAGGTGCTGCACTGCAGCTCCAGTCTCGTAACAAAGCCACAGACATGGCCGTGTAACTAATACACTCCAGCACCCATGGGACAAACAAGCAAAGGACCCAAAGAACTGAACTGGATAGGCAGTAAGAAAGGGTAAGTGACAAAAGTCAAGAAAGGGTACAGGGCTGTGGGCATACATCATATGGACCACAGGACTGAAACCTCCTCTGTGCTTGCCAAGACTTGTCTCACAACAGCTTATGCCTTTAAAAAACTCAGCAAGCCTCCAGACAAAAAGTAGAGCTAAGATCTCCCTTAATTCCACACTGAGGACATCTCAACACTCTACTTCTCTCATACTGGAAAGGTTCCTGCATTTTGATAATCTAATTTTGCTTGGTTTTTTTCCCATCAGCTCTGCCAGAGAGACCCTAAAACAGTGTGTTTATTGCTCACTCAAGCAGCAAAGGGCACACTGCAGTGAATGCTTCTAAAAGGAATAAGACAAGGATTCGTAGTCAATACTTCTACAAGCTAGGTGGTTCTGGTTTCTTCCCCTAACAAGTGCTCTCTGTATGCTGAATCTAGGAAGCAGCATGTGATAAATAGGGTGCTGTGAGAAAACTGTATTATGACTTCTGGTTATTAATAAATTCCTCATCTCTGAGTTGCAGGTTTTTTACACTTTACCTTAGTAAAAGCCCATAACTACAGCACCCTTCTAGAGTGCACTGAATGCCTTTGAGGAGGATGTGGTTCTTAAGCTAAGAAAATGCAGTCTTCAGGTTTGACCCATCATGTACAGCTCTTTACACTGATCATAACACACATTTTTTTCAGTAACTCACTGAATTTGAGCCTATGTAAAACACCACCACCACCTAATCCTGTCTAAAGGCCTGCACTCTTTGTGCCACGTTTTAGAAGGAAATAATGTGTGAGAGGGAAAAACTTCTGCTTTTTAATTGGATAATCTAGAAATCTTTTCAGTTTAAACTGAAATCTTTCTCCACTCCAATCTTTCTCACCACCCCAGTGGCCTAGGCAGCGACCTAGAAAACCTTGTTTTCCCTTTCCTCTCCTTCATGACTACACCACCGTTCATACAACTGCGGATGGTTATTAAACTCCTTTTTTTGTCCAAGCTATAAATGCTTCACTTCTATCTTTCCTCTTTCATAACTGACATTTTTTCTCCTCTCAACAGAACCAAAAATGTAACGTGTTTTCCCACCTTGTGATGCTGCAATTCATTTTCTTTTCAAATAGCCTAAAGGTTCTTTAATTGGTAAGATGCTGACAGAAGAAATGTCAATGATGGACTCGTTCAAGTATCTGTCTTCCATATGCAGACCAGTAGATTTGGTCTGCATATGAGATCAAAGGCTGCCAAATTCTTTGACTTTGCCTTGATTGAAGATGCCATGGGTGAATCAGAGGCTACCTCACCTTAACTCCCCATAACTACAGGAACAGCAGCTACTGTATACTAACACAGAGGTTACAAAAATAAGATATTGGTCACTGGTATAAAGCAGAAAGAAAGAGGGGTGAGTGGGGAGTGAACTGGAAATAGAGCCCAATACATCTAGGCATAATCCCTGCATTCTCAGGAAAGTCAAAAACTATCTTTTAAAAAACAAGAACATTGGGTGATGTGGTTGCAACCCTTATATACCTACACAAGCTGCACATCTGACTTGATGAAGGAAAAAAATCAGTCCCGGCTGACAGGCATGGCTGTATTCTACAGCCAGTAGAGGTGATAATCATGCCGGCACATTAATGATCAGGTGCAGCGTGCATTTGACTTCATTCACTAATTTAAGTGCAAAACACAGGTAAGAAGGCCAGAATCGAGACCATCTCCCTCCCAGCCAAAAGCTTTTGAAATGTATTTGTCAGCAAACAGACTGGAACATGTTTTGGTTCAGTGAGCTTTCAGCCCCACAGAACCCTGTACCTTAGGGAATGTTTAAAAGGAGATGGAAACAAGTAATGAAGAATTATAAAACCATGTATGCTCTCCAGCTCATATGCGTATGTATTTTTATGTGTATTTTCTCTGTAATCCACTGAAAATTTTCTGGGCTGTAAAAATTGAAAAGAATTGAAAAAAACTGCCTTAACAATGCAGAAATACTAGGTGAAGCAAAACACTTGAAAGTAAGTGGCATTTTGCAGTTTATTCACTTCTCGCGCTAACAGGTGAACTCTTGCTGAACCACTGCATCAGTAAAGCAAACTGGACATGTTGGGCAACAGTGACCCCCCCCACTTTCTCCAACAGTAACACTCCGGCCAAAACAGGAAGAATGTATTTTTTGCATAATCTTTTGGAAAATAATTAAAATGGCACTTGAGATTTCATGCCCTTGTGGCACTTATTTTTCAACAAACTGCTCCTTACTCTCCAGTATTTTTCCTTTGTCCTTTTTAAAAATGCTCTTGTAAAGGCTGTGGAAATCAACTGTGCTATTGCAAGTAACAATGCTCTACTCCAGCCCTCTTTGGAACAAAATGCATATTTGCCTGGAATTATTCCTAGTTAATGTTTCACACAGGCTCTTTTATTCTGCATTACATTGGGAGGGAACTCATCAAGAAAAAGTGCACATGTAGAAAAGCTCTATAGCAAGGTAGTCACATCCTGTGGAAAACCTGAAAGAGAGGTGATACCATAAAGGAGAAAGACCATGGGAAACTTCAGAGCTTTGCTGTTTCAGACACTGAAGTTCACGGGTGATTTACATCTCTTATGGTGGTTCTTTTTAATTCTCTATCTAATAGTTATCTGAAAAGACAGCTGTGGTGTCTAAAACCATAGCTAGAACAATATCATGTCAGTAGAAAATTAAGCAAACAGAAATAAGTGCAATCTGATGATCTAATTGCATTTTAACATTACTGTTTCACTCACCTCAAAATCCACAGGTTTCCAAGTACAAAGAGCATAAGGTAGCAATGGCTGATTAAAGTAGCTTGTTAAAAAGAAGGGCAATCTGATGATCTAATTGCATTTTAGCATTACTGTTTCACTCACCCCAAAATCCATAGGTTTCCAAGTACAAAGAGCATAAGGTAGCAATGGCTGATTTAATTAGCTTGTTAAAATATAAGACAGTTACAAATTAGCCGTATTTTTTTAAGAAACACATGTTCTGATACGTCATTTAAACTGGAATTGAGCTCAGCAGTAATATCTGTTATTTAAAAACATCACAGATTTCTCAAAAGGATATGAAGCAAAATCTGTTTGGAATTGCTCTGTTTTATGCATGGAGTTTTCTGCATGAGCTGGCAGATATATTTAAATTTCTATTTATACAGCAATTTACATCCATATTTTACAAATATGAAGGAATATACTTTGTAATTGCCTTGTGAAACATATCACTATTTTAGAACTGATGAAACTCACACAAAGAGAATGTCTTGTCTAGGATCAAGATAGGAACAGATACAATCTGCATTTTCAGAGCTGGAGCCTTGAATGTATGACTTATTTGGATATAAAAAGACACTTTATCTTTAGTCATAAGATTGGCCATGTTATATAAGCCTTTGTATACAACCAAGTTCTTCAGGCAGCAGCAAAATGAGCAATGATTAAAAATAAATCAGTTCAGACCAAAACAAATATGGAGAGAAATCAGCTTTCTTGTTTTTTGGAAAAAGCAGCAAAAAGAAATAAGACAAGACCCAAAACAAAACAAGTGGTCAGTTCACTTCACAACCAAAAGTTTTACTTCAGTGATTTCTCAACATGATGCAGAATACAGTAATTCAAAGCCCTTTCAAAATTTCAATTTTGAACATATGTTTTAAAATCAGACTTGGGATATTTTCAACTTCTTATTTCAATTCCTGGTGCTGTCTTAGTCTTCCAGATTTTCACTGGCATAGGGAGGAGCCAATTTCCCTATCTCTGCAATAAGCATGAGAAGTATTTGGTTACCCCATGCACCTTTTTCAGTGGATATCTAATGATATTATGACTGGACTATCTTTAGTGAGGGTCCTCAAGCCTAGAGACAGGGAACTGAGACCACTTGGCAAAGTTGTAAATGTTCCTCATCTCCCACTGCATGAGTTAGTCTTCTGGTAGGGAGAATAATTTCCATCTCACAGACTGCAAAGTTTTATTTTCCAGCAAGCTGGTGGACAAATATCATCTGAAGTTACCATTTTTAGATTAATTAAATTATTTCATTAAAAAGTGGCTGGTTGGTGCTGCATGGAGTTGGTTTTCCCACCCTCCTTCCAATCTGTCCTGGAAATAAGCTCTCTCCACAGCTCTATAGATAGCAAATTCCTTCAGATAGGCTTAATGACTATCATCAAGTACAAAACCTGTCCATTCTTAACTGTGAAGCATAAGAAAGTCCAAAGAAGTCCCTAGAGCTGAGCTGACACAGACATGGGAAATGGGAGGCAGAGAACAGGATGGTTTTGTGAAGGAAGGAGGGAATAGAATAAAAAAAAAGAAGGCACCGACCAAGGAAGCTAAGCAGGTCCTAGCTCAAGATTATGTATTTTACACTATGGCAACATTTAGCACTGCAGGGAATGGACACCTCACTAGTAATGCAGGTTCATTCTCATAATTTCTAGTACTATGTGAAACCTCCAGTGGCGATAGCCCCAGTGCTCCTCCTAACCTGTTTATTTTGTACTTTGTACGCTATAAAATGCAAATAGATATTGGTTTAACTTCCACGAGTAAGTCTTTGTCACCTTTAAGAACATTAGCGCTTTGTTGAGATTTGGCTTTTATCTGCAAAAGTTTCATGATATCTTTGACTTCTTCTTAGATCCCAGCATGTGCTGCTTGCTGTGAAATGCCAGCAAATGCTCTGTGTGAGTGGCGAATGCAATGCCTGGTGTGTAATGCCTGCAGATGTAACAGACATATAAGCCTAATTAATCCCTTGGGCAGTCTCAAGAGCTGTCCATGTGGTCTAGAGCCCACCTAGCACTGGTATGAAAACCCTCAGTGCATGGCAGATGATCATTTAGGAGCCAGGGCTGCAAGGCTCAGGCTGGAATGCATAGGGAAGTAAAGCTGCACTGCTTACAAACAAGTCTCTGGAGACAGCACTGAGGTATATACCCTGAAATTTACTACTTCAGGTGTATGTAGTTTGGTTTTCAGTCCTTCATAGAGGGTCTCACTTGCATTTGCTCACTCTAAATGGGAAATTTAGATACATTTCAGTGGTCATTCCTAGTTATTTCCTTATTTGTCTTGTGAATTCTGCAAGAGAAACTACTTCAAAATAATGCCATGGAAAATAATAACAAAAACAAATTTCTGTTGATAGTATACTCTGTATAGATTTCCTTCTTCAACATTATTTCATCTAAATTTAATCTATAATATTGTGTAGTTCACATTCATTTAAAATAAATAGGACATTTCCATCAGCCTACCCTATTAGTAGAAACATACGGTCATGTTGTACACAGAAACATACAGTCATGTTGTACACCAATTATAGGATGTTGATAGCTTTCTTGTTTATATAGTACTGAAATCCTACACAATTTAAACAAGTCCCTGACCTCTTGCAACATCAATAGCAGGAGTACTTTGCACTCATGCAGCACCTTTCATCTCAGAGTGCTTCTGACACATACATTTTCATTACATCTACATACAGGTAGGTGTCTAGGCACACTTCAAAGGCAGGGAAACTATGCCACAGAAAGGTTACACAACTTGGCACAAATCCCTGGTGAACAGCTGGGAATGTGAACTCTCCCCTTACTTGTTTTGAACATCCAGACAATAATGCTTACCCCAAAACCAAACTTCATAAGGCATTAATCAAAATGTTTAACCCCCTACCAAGTTTGCAAATGGCACGGACAGACAATAAGCACACTAATTCTTTTTGACACATTATTCATGACTTGTTCTTCTTTTCTGGCAACTTTCTTTTTTTTAAGTAAAAAACCCAAACAAAACAACCCCAAAAAAACCCAGACCAAAAAACTCCAATCAAATACCAGAAAAAACAGCAATTATGGCAAAATAATTTGGAACCCAGAACACTTAGCATTTCCTTTATGGCTCATCTGTTGCATCTCAAACACTACATGCGCAATGTATGGCAAGTTCTCTGCAGGGTCCAGAGCATCTGAGTGACCTTCTGAAAAAGCAGCAGCAGGGCTATGCTTGCTCAGTTTTAGTTTCCAAGGGCCCACAAGTGACTGAACACTGTGTCTGCATACATAAGTTACATCAGCATGCTAAACTGCCTGGCCAATAGCTACTGACAGCGACACGAACTAATGATCCAGGGGCTGGCTACATGACAGCTACAAATTTAAAAAAAAACCAAACAAAAAACCCCTCCTCGTGTTCCCATGGATAATTAAGGAACGGCTGCCAACAGGCCTTGAAATCGCAATACTGTTCTCTGCCTGGCCTTTGCCACCCCATGAGCACCAGAGAGAGTTACCAGTCACACTTGCAAACTGCATTTAGTGCTGCCTAGAGTTGAGTCTGTGCTTCTGACAAAGTTTGTGAATTCATGTATACTTCAGCTTTCCCATTTTGTAAAAATGCTGATACAAATGCACACTTATGTTACAAGTCAGGCCACCAGAATATGTGTGAGCAGCTCTGGAACAGTATTTAAAGGAGAACTGATGTAGGTGATGATGGATTTTTGAGCCCACAGGGTAGCAATGCTGATATTTGCTGGTTGAGTTGTTTGAGGTTGTGTTGCTCTCCATGACATGGGAGGCATTTATTTATTTAGAAACAAATGCATCCAACATTTTCCAAAGGAGACAGAACTTTTAATGCAAACTTTTCTCTCCGATGACTGAGCTCTACATACAACAGTAATTATTGTGAATCTCAGGGTAAGATGTTGAATGTTGAAAACTCCTCTCAATGGCAGAATAAAAAATACCATCTCTCTTCTGGTGGTGTAAAGCTCTTGGTATGAAAATGCTTTGTTGTGTATACTTGTGTGTGCATGCATACACCTGGAGAAAAAAAATATATAGATGTGTTCATATGAACACACACATTACTGACACACAGATACACAGATTTGAGTGGAGAAGGAACATTTAGCCAAAATATTTGGGACAATTTTCCTGAAGGTCATAGTCTTAGGAAGAAAGGTATTTAATTCCATAAAAGCCATGTAGCATTGTAAATAAACTGGAAATGGGTCGCAAAAGGAAATCAAGAAAGTAAGTTAGAAATTATTTATCTCTCTAATATTCTAGTAATTTATCTGGTCATGCAGCAGGACTACCTGTTTTTGATAGAGGAAAAAAATCAGGTATTTGTCTGAGAGACTTTATGAAGTGAGGAAATGAGGTCAGCTCACTATAATGGAGTAACTCTGTAATCAAGTCTTGTCCTAAGGCATTGTTGGATTAGAATTCAGGGTCAACAGGAGGCTCCTCACAGGCTATACTGGTTCTAGAAGTGACTTCAAGAGCTGAGCTTATTAACAGTTATTAAGCACAGCACCAGCATTTTTTACTTCCTGTAAACTAAACAGAATTGCCATACCAAGCATCTTACATGGGGCAATGGTGACAGCCTTAACCTATGCTCTGCAAACAATCTTTAGCCTTACTGTAAATTTTCCTTAACATAGCAAGAAACCTAGAAGCAGCTGCATACCAAGCATCTCGTAATTTTCTAGCGATGCTTGCTATTGACTACAACTAGTCAACACCCAGAAAAGCCTCTCCAGGTAAAAGGAAAAAAAAAAGATGTGATTCTCTTTGTTTCTCACTTTTCAGTCTGAGATCTAATAGTATAAGGTTTTGCTGAGAAGACTCTGCTTTGACCATTCTACTTTCAAATAATCTCCCCGCTTAAGGGAGTAGCGTATGAATATCATACATTAAAAGGGTTTATGCCTTACAGCATTTCCTACACATCTCTTCTTTCCTGGTCAGGCAAGGTCTTTTCTTCTCCCTAATGTTTTTACAGTGATTTCTTACTTCTAAACTGCAGTTCTCCTGTCTCTTTTACAGCATTGTCCAGAACAAGTAATATTCAGTCATCTAAATTTTTCTTCCCTTATCATTCTTAGAAATCTGTGTTATCTGCAGGATACATTCAAAGGAGGGGGTACTGAAGCCTCCTACAGAGCTATCTGTTGGCACACGCATTCTTCTATGTCGTTTCCACTCATCCCTCACATTAAAATTATTACATTTTTTGAAAATGTAAAGCAGAAAGATGACGGGCTCAGCAAGTCAATGTACTTTCAGCCTCCCAAGTCCAACAGTAATGTCATACAAGTGCAAAAAGTAACTTCATATATTACACAGAGGAAAATAAAATCACTGTTCTTTTGTATGTAAGAGGAATACTTCAGACCTGAAGTAGCTTGTCCCTGCTTCAGTTTCCTGATTTTCATGTACATGAGATTGGTACAAAAACTATCTTTCCAGTTTCTGCTCCTTGAAAGAAAGAAGCTTGAGTTCTAGCAGGCTGGATTTCTCCTTTTTCAATTATCTTCAAGTATCTTCCCAGGCAGCCATCCGAGACAAGAGATAGCCCTAACTCTCCTGAAGGGCCAATCCTATGACAAAACACATTCTCTAAGATATTTTTGTCCCTAACATTGTAAAAGTTGCCTAAGTGTTCACATGTATCATTCACAGCTTAACATCCCTCCTATATCACTGGTACCCAGCCAGACAGAAGGACCCTTCCTTATAAAATTACTCGCAAATTTTTGAAATTCTGATTCAGAGTACACTGAAGCCAAGGAGATGTTTTTTTATAGGCTGACATTTATCTTGAATCGAGCTGACCTTGTATGAGGCAAGCTGTATGAATGCATCTGTCATACTTGGATTGCTAAGTGCGCTGCTTTCAATTTAACTTCTGCTGTATGTTATTATCATCACATGGCTATTAGCATTTAAATCTCCTTTTCCTTTGTATTTTCTATACTTAGATTTCCCTTCCCTCTTCCTTCCCCCCCTCCAATATGTTTTAAAGAATACTGACTTAGTAGGAAAGCATGTAGTTGTTAGGCAAAGATGGAATTTTTTCGGTTTATTTAAAGCACTAGGAATCAAAATGTGATTGACATAGCCATGACAAACATATTATTTATGTTAGCTATTTTTTCCCCACTGTAGTATTTTTCCTTTCACTTTCTTCTTTACAAATGCTTGAAAGTACCCACTAATTTTCTGATATCTTTGCTCAAGAAGCACAGGAGCACGTGGCTATTCTTCTTAGCCAAACTGAGTGACTTAGGACAAGGATAAAGCTATTTGGGGTCCAATACCTAGCGTGGCTGCGCAGCTTAACACTTGCAAGTAAGTAGTAGCGCATACTATGCTACTAAAAATGTAATAACAGGTCCTATATAGCGCAGCCTAACACAAGACCGGGGGCCAGGACTGTCATATATACCGAAATGTGAGAGTAGAGATTCTCCCATGCCCCAGTGCTGTGGGCACTAACTCGGGCAGGGAGTGGGTACGTCAGGCACTGAACGTGTCCTCGGTGCAAACGCAGCAAGCAGGGATTGGGAGGACGAACTGGGATGGCTGCATGTCAGGGAGATAGGCTGACGGCGGGTTTGGATACATCGGGCTATCTTTTATCGGCGCCCAGGCCAAGGAACAGCCTTAGGTCACCAACAGCGCTACAGAACTGCAGCAGCGCTGAGGCGCACAGAACACTGATGGGGGCAGGAGCGCAGAGGGAGGTCCATCTGCCTGGAGCCCCGCCGGAAAGTCATCCCCTTCTCGAGGGAGTGCGGAGCGGCTCTCCGCGGGACGCCGCGCTCCTCCCGCAATGTCGCGGCGGGGGGCTAAAACCTGCGGCAGTGCCGCGGGGCGGGGGGGCCGCGGCTCCCCTTCAACAGGGGGCGGCAGCAGCCGGGTACCTCGCCCTGCACCCCGCTCCAGCCGTCGCCGAGCCGCGCTGCACTGCGCTAGGGGATGCTGCACCTGAGCGGCCGTGTCAGCGCGGGAATAATCCACTGCCAGTCCCTGGCCAATGCATTATGTAATTTCAGATTATATAATAAATGCGACGGGTAAAGATTCCCCAAAACAACCCAAACCCTGCCGTCCTGGGCATTTCTTGGGGGTGCGGGGCAGCCCGAGCTCTCAGGCGGCCGCCGAGGTAGGCATGCCGGCACCGGCCGCCCGCTTCCCCCACTGGCGCGAGGGCTGCAGTCCCCGCCCGGCGCGATGAGCCGGGACAGGACGGCGGGGCACGGCTCGGCACTGCTCTCCGTCCCTTCACTCCGCCCCGCGGAGGCGCCGACCGTGCCAGCCCAGCGCTGCAGGAGGGCAGCGGTAGAGGATCGCTCCCCGCAGAGGCGCTGCCTTACCTGTTCCCCGAAGTCGATGGCTATGTTGGTGATGCCGAGAGGGACCAGGAACCGGATCAGGGGCCAATAGTTAGTGAGAGCTGGAAATTTCACCATAGTCCCAGCTGCGCGGTGACCCGCGGCGCATCTGCAGCGGCAGGAGTAGGGAGGGAAGGATGAAAGGGCACTGGAGGAGGGTGCGTGCGTGTCTCTGTGCGTGTGTGCGGGCGGGGAGGGGGTGAGGGGAGATAAAGGCGAGGGAGAAGAGCAGCAGAACCCCCTGAAAATAAAGAGTCGGGGAGCGGGCGGGAGGCCGATCCGCTCCCTCTCTGCCCGGCACGGCGCTGGATGGGCGGCGGGGCACGCTGTGCTGCCGCCTTAGCAGACGACCCGAGAGATCAAGTCCATCCCCGCCGCTCTCCACCTACACAACAATGATCCACCGCCGCTGATGCCGCCTCCGCCGCTGCCAGAAAAATAAAGAGGAGGGACACCGCCGTCAGCCACTCGTGCGGGCAGCGCTGCCATCCTCAGGGCGCAGGGGCCAGGGAAAGGGCCGGGCCAGGGCCCCCGCCCGCCTGACGCTCGCCGGCGGCGGGGCGACGGCCGCGGCGCCGGGCAGGAAAACACCGCCCTCCTCCTCCTCCTCCTCCTTCTCCTCCCCTGCTGCCGCGGTGACGGCGCAGGCCGCGGTGCGTGGGCCTCCTGGGCCCTGCTGCGGCGCGCGGCTCTGGGCTGCGCGGTCTGGGGGAGACACGCTCGCACACGGCCGGCGGCCGCGGGAGAGAGGCACTGAGAGGCTAGTCCCGACGCCGTGGCGGGGCCGGGCTGGGCTCGTCACCTGTCCGCACCTTTCACCCCGCCGGGTCCCGATGGGCGCTCCTTGGACTTTCCCCCGTCTGCGCGCCCGTCTCCCTGCTCGTGCAGCCGGGGGCAAGGGAAGGCGTTCCATGGCCGTGGGCTTGGGGCCTCAGGCAGCGGCATGTGCGGCTGCAGGAAAGTTGGGGATCCTGAACGAGGCATTAACCAGGGTGTCTGACCCACAGCTCTTCCGGTCAAAAACCTGAAATAAATAAATCTTGAACGTTTGGCAATGTAACGTCTTCAAGATCTCTGCCCGAGTTCTGGGCAAGGGCATGTGCTTGTGGCCCAAGGGAGCTTGCAGGAGGGCTCATGCTGGCTGTGGCACTGGCTGCCTTCTGAGCCGGGGCTGTGGCAAATCTCGAGGTTTTGCCAGCCTACGGATGAGAGAAAGATGAGAAGGCACCCCCTTCTGAACAACTTGCAGAAGTTTCTCAGCATTTTCAAAATTGCAGGATAGTTTTAAGGTTTTGTTGTAATTGTTTTTCACTGGGGCATTTAGGTGTATGGTGTTATCTTCACCTTGCCCTCTTCAAGGAGAATTGGCAAATATTTTGGGAAGGTGGGAACCCTAAGAGGAGTCAGATACCTGTATCTGATCCTCAGAGGAGCAGTGGCCAGCAGAGGAGTGCTGCAAAGCCTCCCTCTCCCAAAGAAGCCTCCCTCTCCCAAAGACAGCTGTAATAAAATGTTCCTATGACCAAGCACCATTCCATGTATTTGGAGAGTCAACAAGGGGGAAGCTCTAAAAATCCCTAGTAGGCAGATGACAGGCTGTGGGGTGGGGCTGGAGTGAAGGCGCCCCTGACTCCTGAGGTTTTTGGCAAAGTCAGCCCCAGTTGGGCTGGAGGCTTTTTCACTCCTACAGCTGGAGTTTGTCTCGCTGGCAATCCTTGAGCTGGAACAGCCATTTTTGTGAGGACAGCGGAGCAAACTCAAATGCTTACAGGACAGCAAACCTGCCTTCATCCTGTAGATCACAATGCCACAGGCATAGTGTTCTGGAGTGAAGCCGAGAAAAACAGGAGAGGACCATGAACTGAGAAGAGGGAAGCAGAAGTTGTTTGTGATTGCCTAAGAGTGTCTTTGGACACTAAATCATCTTCATTCTAAGGGAGAGCTAATCATCTCCAGATAAACCAGATCAAACATCTTCGAACCATGTCCAGCGAGAGAGAACGTTCAATCTCCAGCCAACCCAACTAAAGCTGGACTTGAAGTAGAAACTCAGAGATGCAGGGGCCTTATGCTAGCTGCCTTGTTTGCTTGCACTGAGCTGAATTCGCTGCCAATTTAGACATAGCTTTTATGTACACTTTGGTGTAAGTTGCAGGTCCTTTTCTTTGAAGCAAGGCTTGTGCCTTTTGAACTCAATGATGGATATATATTGAAGCATTAATTCAGTATTACATTATTTGTTCCTGAAAATGTGTATGGTTTTAGATAACTGTATTGCCAGTAAGTAATTTGTTCCTGTTGGGACTAGATTTTATTGACATTGAGCTCATTCCTCTCTACCATGGGTCTGAGAACAACTTGCAGAAAACTCCATATTTTAAAATGCTTTCTTTGCAAAGTGTTCTTCTTTTGTTTCAGTTTAGAGAGATTATTTAAGGGAAATACACCTTTAGTGCTCTTTTTGAGTCAGAGAAAAGTAAAAGGGAATCCCCAAAGCCACTTGTAAATATATATTAACTTGCCATTTGAAAATTCCAGATGAGCTGATGTTGAGAACTACCTCCCCTAATGCCTGGCAAAAACAAGCCACCCCAAAATGAAAGCTTCTTGAATCAAAACATTTGGACATTGTGTGTCTCACAGTGCAAACTATAAAGAATACATAGTGATTATTTGTCCCAAAGTCATGTTCAGCCCTGGAAATGTTGAGAAACTGAAGTAGTTTAATGTAGTATAAGACAAGTGTATCCATTTTGGATGTGTATAGGAGAATTGTACCCATTTGAGGGTTTTTTTGTGTTCATAAGGTAGTTGATACTTTTTTAAATTCCACCAGATGATGAATCACGCTCCTTACATCTTTAATTCATTTCCTTCTGATTGGTCACATGAGGGCTATGGTTAACTTTTTATCTTCCTGCTGCTCAAAGCAGTAGAGTTTAATTTAAAGAGCAGTTTTACATCACATGTACTGGAATATCCTGGGCAAGTGTTAACCAAACTGATGCTTTCTTGAGTTCCATATCTTAAAAAAATTAAACCTACTTAATAAACTGTTAGATAATGTTTGAGGCTTGTCTCTCTGCTTCTCATTCATATCTTCTTTTTCTGGTCTGACTGTAGTTTTTGTCTTCTTTTTCAGTCCAGGACATATTTGCTCCTTGAATTAATTATAGAAACAAAATTGTGTTTGCAACCAAAGAACAAGGATGGCTTCTCACATCTTGAAGCCCGTAGTTTGCTCAGCAGATGAGCTGAAGAAATTTGTCATTTTAGCTGTATTGGGAAAAAACCAATGATTAGTAATCATTTCCTTTCTAACATATTTTCTGTTGCACTACATTTCCTACTCATATACCAACCAGTGTATATTTGTTTAATAGAATAAAAAAGAGAGGACAGCAGGAAATAATTAGCCATAATTTTACTGCTTTTTATAGAAACATCATCTGGTCTGAGAGCATGTCAAATGCAGCCAACTCACTGGAGAAGTCCATATGAATAGAGTACAGTGCTGCAATGTGTTACAGGGTATAAATGATGAAAGGTATCCAAAAACTCCCTTGTGCCTGGTAATGACGTGTGTTTGTAATTACTACTTAAGCAACGGGAGCAAAGTCTGAAGGTGTCCCCAGTAGAAGACTGAATCAGGACTGTACACATTGCCTTTACTCATGCCAATATGCAGAGCAGCACATGGGCTTTAATACGTTAGAGTCCCAGTGCTGTCCTGAGCTTAAAGGAGGCCTCTTACCACAGACACATGATGGGAATCTTGAAAGGACCCTGCTTTGCTTCAAAACCATGACTCTTTTTAACTTGTTGAGGCTACCACTAATTACCTGCTAGAGAAAACATTTCTTGGGTTTGTTTTCTAAATCACTTTGCTTGGGCTTTCCATCTGTAGTTGGCTGTTTAGCTGTCACCCCTGCTTTTTAGAGCTACTGGATCTCTTTCAGACATTTTCTTCTATGTAGGATTTTTTGTTTCTTTCTTCTGATCTGGTGATTTAAAATCACTCATTGTGTAAGAAACTCAAACCAGCAGATAATAAAATTTGTTAGCCAGTCAACCCACAAGAGGACAGATTAGTTGGACTTCCTAGCCTAAAGAAAGGCCAGTGATTCTGGTCTCAGAATGGCCTTGGGCTTGGAGAGAGCAAATGATGACCTTTTCCTATCTTTTATCAGATAAAGTGGAAGGACATCTCCACAGTCATATTCTGCTCCTGTCTTGAGTTATTCCTCCTCCAGCAGCAGGTGCCTCTTGCAAATTTAACTTTTAAGTTAGAACTGAGTCTGATGCATATTTCTAGCTCTTTACACCACAGTAATTAAAACAATAAGATAATAATTTAAAAATGTTGTCAAACTATGACTGAATGTTACTGAAGGAATGCTCAGAATGCAGGTCTTGTGCACAAAATGGAAAAATACTCTTTCCCATTTAGTGTTGAGGAATAAAAACAAAGAAATTCTTCTACAAACTAATTTTTCTGGGGGACTGACCAGACACGCAGTTGTAAGGAATCTTCAGGACCCAACCGAAAATCCCCTTCTTTCCCTGGACCTGAGTTCTGCAGAAAGCCTGTTTCTAGTGAAATGTATGCTCAGCCTCTTTTCCTGCAAAGGACAGGACAAAGGAGAGCTGAAGGCACAATACCTTCTCTTACCAGGGGTCAGAAAGCCTGAATCACTACAATCACTGTGAGTTGTCCAGAAGGCCTTTACCTCAAAGGGTTAGTGGAACTCTCCTTGTGCATCAGCCTTAGGATCAAGGGGCATTAGGTTCTTAGGTTGTGTGCCTGGACATGGCTTCTAGGATGTTGCAGTTCATGACTGGAAAGACTACAGAAATGCTGCAGGAAAAGTCTGAATATTTATGTAGCATTTTATTCTGTGAATTGGTAGGGTTGAATTGAAAGATCAGAAAACTGCCAAAGCAATTGGGTTGTCAGTCAGCCAAGTGTCTGACTAATAAAGTTCAAGTTTAGCTGCATCTCTGTGAAGAATAAAAATGGTCTTTACGACTAACCTATGCCACTTCTCTGAGTCCAGTCTTCCCTGAGTCCAGTGCATGCTCTGGATGCAGCTGGCTTGTCAAGTTAGATTGTGGACATGATTTTCTGAGCCTGAGAGAGTTTTCAGCCTGTCAGCCTGTCCGTGGCTGATCTGGTCCCAAGGGAAAGTCTTTTGGGAAAATTTCTCTTTCAAGGACTGTTTTTTGTAAATAGGTTTTGGTTCTCAAAACAACATCACACAAATGTTCTGAATGTGTTTTTCTCTTGTTCCACCAATGGGATGAGAGAGGTGGTTCCTTTGGCCAATCATGTTAACTTGTATCAGAACACCTTATAAAAAGGGTTGCAAACCCCAAAATAAAGGTTTCTGCCTCATTTGGATCAAACCTCACTATTGTGATTTCAATCCACTCTTCTATTTTGTGTCCACTAGTGACATTAGATGATAAAGATAGTGGCCCTGCAGGAAACCTATGTCTTTCTTTTTTGGCTGGCACAAGCACTCTGGCAGCAGCTTCAGGCAAAATTGTTTCCCAGCTGATGAAGCAGAAGAAACTTCCTATTAATTCTTGGTAGATGAAGATAAAAATGATGTTGGGTTTCAGTGGCACAAGCAGACCTGGGTTACTCAGAAATACCAGACTTATTTTTTGGATGAGACTCAAAGTGCTGTCTCTGGTCACCTGCAGTGGGGGTCCAGAACATGCCTTCTGCCACAGGGCACCTGTCTTGGTTTGGAAGACAGGTATCTGTTAAGGAAGGCAGGAACCTCCTTTGAAATTATCAAGAAAATGTGAACCCCACTTGTCCCTCTGAATTATTATATTTAAAAAACAAGGGGCTCTCAGGCAGAGATAGGAGAAGGGGAATAACAGTTCTTTACTAATATGTATAGTTCTTTACTAATAATAAGGCAAACAAAGGAAAATAACTACAGTATTACAACAAAGGAGAAACAGGGACCCTGTGGCAGCATTTCAGCCAAGGTGGGAAAGGTGGAAGAGAGGCTGTGCCTCACAAACCCCTCTATGGGCAGCCAGTGCTGACGCTCCTGCAGGGCTCTGAAGAAAACACCTCTCTGGAAGCAGCAGGGATGAGCAGGAATCCCAGGCTGGTGGATGAGATGGATCAGCCAGGCTGGTGGGCAGGCAGTGCTGCAGCACGTCCGGCAGGACAGGGGGTACGAGGGCCAAAAACAGAGAAGAAGAAGCAGCTGCTCCGTCTGGATGATGGCAAAATCCTCTTCTCCCCAGCAGAAAACAGTTCCGAGAGAGTGTGTCACACTTCCCCTCAGAAGGACAAAAGAACCCCAACTTCCTTCCAGCTGCCCCCTTAGCCCAGTTGATTCTATGTCTTTCTTAAGCACCAAAGAAGTACCAGCCATCAAGTTTCCCCTCAGCTAATGGGGAAAAATTCCAGTAGCTGAGAAGGAACAAAAGAAGGATATCTAACCCCCAACAGCACCCAAGACGGTTGACTCTGTATCCCCCATCTTTACAACTGCCTGTTCCATGGCTCACTCAGGCTTATGGCCTGGGGTAATCCCAGCTGTATGCATCTTGTGGCACTGGCCTTAATAGTGTTACTTGCTCGTTGGGCTTCTGTTCTCAGTCCAAAGCTGCATGTTCTTCTGATGCAACCTGGGGCACATCACTGTGCAGCAGCTCTGACACATGAGAGCTGGTGGGAGCAGCTGGGCTCAAGTTGCCCACTTAGGGATGCTTGGCTGCAGGTCTGCTTACTAAGGCAACGATGCCATGCCACTTCTTAGCTGATTAATCCAAACAGCTCCTTCCTCGGTGTTAGATTGCTATTAATGTAAATATGGCATTGCAGAAGGCTAACTGGACCAGGTGCTTGCCTGAGTTAAAGGTGTCTCATTAGGGCTTTTTAGTATGATATCT
Source organism: Anthoscopus minutus (assembly GCA_013399455.1). Taxonomy (NCBI): domain Eukaryota; kingdom Metazoa; phylum Chordata; class Aves; order Passeriformes; family Paridae; genus Anthoscopus; species Anthoscopus minutus. The sequence continues at coordinate 7,958 of VWYI01036637.1, read as the reverse complement.
GGGATACCGAGGGACCAGAATGCTAATAAACCTTTCATTCTATAGAGGGGATTGCAGTGACTTCACATCAGGCTTGAGGCTCCAGCATTGTTTCATGATCAGAGGGAGAGAAACTTCCTACTTCTCAGAGCAAATGTGTAAAAATGTAGCATTTTCTCAGCATGGAAGTAATTAAATCCTTAAACACAGGGTTCTTTGTGTGTTTTGTGTAGGTTTTTACCTGGCCTAATTTCTAAATTACAGTTTATTTAATGGTTATAACTTTGGCACCCAAACATTTTGAAAAAAAATGTAAGTAATAATTTAAAATATGTTCTAGAACTTACTTCTAGTTAATTAATTAAAATGTATTTATGTGGATTTGCCTGGAATTCAGAGTTCATTTTTAAATTTATATTTGGTATCTTTCCTCAAGCATTAGGATATACTTTTTGTAGCCTATTTGATTCTCACTAAAATGTCTATGTGTAATATCACTTGCTGTGCTCTATATGAAATTTAATAACACACAGCATACTGTTGCAAAGGTCAACCTTTATGGCTTATTGTTTTATTAAAACAGCAATCAATACTGGACTTGAGCTGTTTGGAGATTATTGATGCATTTGAATGCCATATAATTAAAATTTGTGGGAGGTGGTGGTGATTTTGCATTCAAAACTCTTGTACTCAATATTCTTTTGTGTAGAGCTCAGTTGTTAGATTAATTGTTGAAGATATGTTTAAACATTTCAGAAAAATGTACTTATAAGCTTGCAATATTTCACTCTCTCCAGGTTTATTTAGAAGGGCCTCAGTCCATCCTGAATATGTGTTGTGCCAAACATGGCTTTTTGAAAGAAAGAAAGAAAATCGTAAAATGGCCTATAGAGAGCCTTTAAAAAACTGAGTAATCAATGTATTTGTGAGAATGCTGTAATATGCAGATGCATAAGCATTTTTTATTAGTGCTTGTGTTATAAATGAAACCAGCAAAATTAATAATCAAAAGAATTTATTACTTTGTCAAAGTATACATTTTGAAAACCCGCAAGCAAGGTTGGCCTTGAGCCGAGCGATCGAGGCCGGGGAAATGGAGCCTAGTCTATTGTAGACTGCGCTCGTAAAGAATTGTTTCTCAAAGCTGTCTCCTCCAGTGCTGCTTTTTATACGTTTTTTCTGCAAGATATATTGTTTTTCTCTGCAAGATATCAAGGTCTATTTGCTTTTTTTCTTTTTATGATGAAAGTTTTCGTTTCTTCTGGTGGTGGTATAAAGAGTCTTCCCAGAATTGTGGGAATAATTTAGGCGAAAATTCTTCAAAATGTGTATTTTTCTGGCAACACATGTTATCTGCTTGGGTTGCATATCTCATGTAGATTTTTTTGTTCTGTGCTAGACAAGTAAATGTTTCTCCTTATCTTTTTATCATTTATCTTATCATTTTAAAACTGTTCCTTGCCTTTCTGCAACATGTTAATGTTTAGCATGAATTATTTTATAACATATATCACAATCCCTCCCCTTTTATATTAACTTCTTAATAATTCATGATAGATTAGGATGGTTTAACTAATTCTATTTTATTTCTGTGATCGTGAGACTTAATGATTACATCCTTATATGACTGCTTATTGCATACTTTAACAATTTTATTTTTACTAATAAGTATATACTAGACCTTTCAGGTTTTTATCTTACTATGAGGTAGTTTCAGAATTACCATGACTTATATTTCACATTATCTTGGTAAAAAATCTAACATATTTTGCTAAAAACCATCTTTGTAGTCATCTCATGTTGTTTTTTAATGTGTTTGGTAATTCTGTTTTTGCCTATACAAATTTTGAGCTTCAAACTTGGCTAAAACTTCTGTAGCTCTACTTCTCCTATTTTTCTCTTTTATTTTCATTATTCTTGATAACTTTGGTGCTTGATTTAATTTTCCATTGGCTAACTCAGGATCCATTAGGCATTGCAGCTAACTGCGTGCTTTGGACCAGAGTGGATTAGTCGGATGAAGCAAGGTATTAAACAGGGTAAAAATAGTAATCTTGCTACTGAGCATAATATTTAAAATATCATTTTCTTTCACCAAACTTCTCCTCTGAACTATTGGTCTTACCATGAAGTTTAGAGGATAGAATTTTATTTCTGAACTGCTACATGAGCCACCCTCTTAATTTTCACAGTCAAGTTTTTTTATAATTTCTCTATAATCATCAATTTCTACGCAACATTCATATTCATTAAACTTTCCACAGACACTTCCTTCTCTATTGCTTGCAAAACAAAAATTCTGTTATAACTTATTTATATGTTTGGTTTTATTAATTTATTTGTTTGTTTGGCGTAATCTTTTAGATAATTAGTTAACATGGGTTCTTTAATGAGAGCAATTACTTTGGTGTGTTTTATATTTTCTCTTACCCAGTATGTCTCTTACCCAGTATGTCTTACCCCTTACAGTACACATTCTAATGTTGTTGGGAATGCAGCAAATTGAACTAACTTGAACATGTGTCATAAAGGTGAATTCTCTTCTTTCCCCAATTATTGTTACATTGATTACAGATGGGGATAACAGATTTTAACCCGGTGTCTCTCTTATGTAGTGCATGTGTTAATGTTTTCACATTCTCTTGTTTAGATCATGCTTTTACCCACTGATTCTTAGGGGTGGCTCTGGGATCGTAACAAATTATTCTCCTTTCTGATTCATATTGAGTGCTGATATATATGCAGGTTCCCTTTTTGTCATCATCTTTGCAGTCAAAATGAGTCTGGTATGTGGTGGGTTTTGTAACTACTTGTTCTTTTATAGCGTTTTTAATGTACTGTTTACAGCTTTGGACTAAGCTTTGTCTCTCAATACTGAGATAATTCTCAGGGGGCAGACTGTTTGCCTTGCTTAGTGTTAGGCTCAGGACCATCAGAAGTCCCTACCAGTGTACTCCTCTGCCTCTGCCTGGGTCCACGGGGTTGCCACCCACAACGAGGGAGTCCATCTTCTTGGCAGCAGGAGTAGTCTTCAGGGATTCATAAGTGGAACGACTTGCCCACCTTTTTTTTTTAAAAGGGTGCCCCACCTTAAGAGTTTGACTGCATCGGCACTACAAGGTACCCTTTTTAGCCTTCAACACTTGATTGTAATAGTTTGGGCTCTGCAAGATAACTTGCCTCTCACTCCCTTTTGGAATAACATGTACCACTCAATAGAATTTATCTCAATTATGCTTAAACTTGTGGCAGTCCCTAAGGCAAGAGTGGTTAAAGCATGTTCTTCCAGTACGTTAAACAAAGTCTGTGAGGTCTGTGTCCTCTTTTACAGTGTACAACTCAAATTTCTTTACAATAACAGCATTTAAAATGAGCAAATAGATAACGTTCACACCCTGCCACCAAACAACTTGTCCTTGTTAGTCATTTAGTGTTCCAGTGCAGTTTGATTTTCAAGTTTCTTGGAGGAGAGATCACTTTCCATTTGGGTGCTTCCTATTGGAGTGTAATTTTCTTCACTTGGCAGGTGTGTCCAACCCCTTTCAGCCATTTGTATTATGTGGTTAGAAGAACAAGGAAGGGACCTTCCCAGTTAGATTTTGCAGAGACTTCTAAGTTTTAATTAGTACTTTGTCTCCTGGCTGTATTATGTATGGAAAATCCTAAAGAAATGCTCTGTAGTATTAATCTCTTCTTTCTCAGCTCCTGCAAGTTTTTATTTATCTATAATTCATATAGTGGAAAAGACACTACCACTACAACTATTTCCCCTGTCTCCCTGACAACAGCTGAGCTACAGGGAGCAAAGGGAGGATCCCAGAGACTTCTGGCAGAGATGATGTTCTCTGAACATCTCTACTGGCTAGCTGATTATCTGACTTTTCTTCTGAGTACTTTGCCCGCTGTCCCTCAATGTGTAATTTCGCCACCCTTTTTGGCAAACTCACTATCTCTAATAGTGAGAGATTAAGTTCTCATGAGCCAACATGTTTCCCCTGCAGGTTAATAAGCCTCTTTTTGCTCATAGCTTCCCAAATGCATGTATCACCCCATGTGCATATTTAGAATGAATAAAAACATTCACTGTCTTATCCCAATATAGTTCACAGGTTCTCACAAGCAGGCATATAGCTCTAGTGTTTGAGCTGACCAGATGAGTGGTAATTATTATATTTTAATTGCTTTCTGTTCATTATAAATCGTTACCCTTCTATCACCCTTGAAGATTCATCAATAAACATGTTTTCTCCCTCGGGCTAGGGAGTATTTCCCCTAGCCTGGGTCTGGAGATCTATCACTTCAGTGCAGTCATGGGTTTTATTTTGTTTTGGTTTCGTGGGTTTTTTTGTTTGTTTTTGTTTTCGTTTTTTTGGGCCCCTTTCTTCGGGGCCATTCAAACAGGAGTCTGGGTTAAACCCTTCTCCACTTTTAAATTCTAAATCTTCCTGTTCCATTAAACAAGATTCATACTGTAATAACCACACGCTGGTCATCCACTGAGAGGTTCTCACAGTTAACTAAGGTTTAAACCAATGTGAAACTTCAATAGATGCCTTCCCTTTGTCAGCTTTTGAGCCTCGGCCACCATCAGAGCTGTGGCTGCACAATAGGCCACAGGCCTTCGTGTTTTTCTATGCTCTTGTACTAAAATTTCTTTAGCATGACCTTGTTTAACATCCACATATAATTCAAATTCTTTTTCAGAGTCTGGAAGAGCTAAGATTGGAGCATTAACTGATTTGTCTTTTAATTTTCTTAAGCTTTGCTCCCCTTCTGGTGTCCATACCATGACATTAGAACTGTCTTGGGTTAGAAAGTTATAAAGATCTGGCCACAATAAAAAAATCTCAATCTGTGTTCTGTAGAAATTCACCAACCCCAAAAAACTGCCATAACTTCTTTTTGTCTAGGGTATTGGTACATGTAAAATCTCTTGTATTCTTTCTGGGTCAATACACTGAAACTCTACAGTCAGAATGTGTCTCAAATATTTGGCCTTTTTCTACCAACTGTGCCTTCTTTTCGGACACCCTAATTTCTGGTAAGAAAATTAAGCAGCTTTAGAGTGGTTTTCTCAACTACTTTTTCTTGCTCCTCTGTTATAAGTTATCATCTCTTAATTCCTGAGGGTGGAGTTTTAGCTTTTATCTTGTGAAGTGTTTTTTGCATCACTTTTGTTGTTTTTCACAGGTTTTCAGTGGGGTTTCGTCCAAGAAACTGTTCAGCAGAGGGAGCGAAACTGCTGTTAAAAAGTTTTGTAAGAGTGCAGTTTGTGAAGCAGACTTATCCTGAAGCAGTTTCCCTCATTAGTTTGCTTCTTCTGTTCCAATGATTTTCTTTTTAAGCATGATCTAGCTCAGGGCAAGCAAGGCCACTGCTTAAAGCCCATGACATTTTTTTGTAATCAATTCCAAAATTTTGTCCAAATTTTTGCATCAAGTCCACCCTAGGGATAGGGAGGTGATTAACAAATTAACTAAAGAAAGATAATAAAATATTGTTGGGGGTTAGGTGTCCTTTTTTTGATCTTTCTCAGCTAGTGGAATTTTTCCCTATTTAGCTGAGAGAAGACTTGATGGTTGGTACTTCTTAGGTGCTTAAAAAAGACAAAGAATTGGCTGGGCCCAGGTGGCAGCTGGAGGGAGTTGGGGTTTTCTTGGGTCCTTCTGTGGAAGAGTGGGACAGACATGCTTGGAGCTGTTTCTGCTGGGAGAAGAGGATTTTTGCCATCACCCAGATGGAGCTGCCTTCTTCTTCTTCTCCTTCTTCTCCTTCTTCTTCTTCTTCTTCTTCTTCTTCTTCTTCTTCTTCTTCTTCTTCTTCTTCTTCTTCTTCTTCTTCTTCTTCTTTTCCTTCTTCTTCTCCCTCTTTTCCTTCTTCTCCTTCTTTTCCTTCTTCTCATCCTTTTCCTTCTTCTCCTCCTTCTCCTCCGTTTGCAGCCCTCACTCCCCTATCCTGCTGGATGTACTGCAGCACCAGCTGACCACCGCAGAACTGCTGATCCATCTCATCCATCGGCCCTGGATTCCTGCTCATCCCTGCCATTCCCACAAGGTGTTTTCCTCAGAGCGATGCAGGAGCTCCAAGACTGACTGCCTGCAGAGGGTTTGTGAGGCACGGCCTCTCGTCCACCTTTTTCCCATCTCGGCTGAGACAGGGTCTCTGTTCTGCTCTGTTGTTAATACTGTAGTTATTGTTGTTGGTTTACCTTATTACACATATTAGTAAAGAACTGTTATTCCTATTCCCATATCTCTGCCTGAGAGCCCCATGTTTTCAAAATATAGTAATTCGGAGGGAAAGGGCAGGGCTTACATTTTTCTTTTTTTTTCATTTCAAGGGAGGTTCCTGCCTTCCTTAACAGATACCTGTCTTACAAACCGAGACAAATATTTTCCCCTAAAGTTTTCCTATAGCTTCCACAGAGGAAGCTGCATGGTAAATACCTAGGCTTGCATAGGGACAACACCATCCGCTCAAGCAGCTGCAGAATTGGCTTCAGGATTAGAATCTGCCAATTCTAGTTCTCCACAACAAACCACAGATTGGTGGGGGGTTTTTTCACAAGACAGGAGTTGTAGAATTGGCTTCAGGACTGAAACCTGCCAATTCTGGCTTTTTAAAACAAAACACACAAAAAGCAGAGGGGTGTGGTCCTCTCCAAACAGGAGTCTTTCAGCTCTGCACAAAATCCCCTGTAGACAAAGGAATTGTAATATATATAGATGTAATTCATGCAAATAAACTATGATTTAGGCATTTGGTTTTGTAACATAAGATTTCTTGTATCAGAAAGTTGTAACACATGGGAGATTGAGACATAGCTTGTGCTAGTAAAAGAATTTCCAGGAATTTCGATACAAAACCAAGACTGAAGAAGAGGTCCATTTACATTTGAAGAATAGGTGGAGAACGGTTCCTGGAAGAGATGGCCCGGACCAAAGATTACCATCAACACCCAATGGAGAACCACGATAAGATAGGGGAGTCATCAATACTGGCTTCCCGAAAACTGTATCAAACATTTCTCCTCTTCTTGGAAAACCTTTCAGCCAGACAGGGAGAAGGAGATGACAACCATGAATATGTTTTAAAGTCTGAAGAAGTGGAGCAACCTCGGAACAGCCTAAGGGCAGAAAAACTATATAAAAGTACACTTTGGAAAACCAAAATTTGTGAACAGAGGAGGGCTTGTGAGGCAAGAGAGACACACGCTCTTTTCACTGTGTCAATCCTGGGCTGGGCACTATTTCTTTTGGTGGTGGCTTTTTCGAAAATTTATTATTATCATTATAAATAAATTTCTTTTATAATTATAATTCGGCTATCTTGTTTACAACAGAATTAAATCTCCAAAGTCACTGACCACAATTTCCACAATTCCTTCAGAGAAAGATGGGTTCAAACTTCTAAGCCTACAGAAGAAACTACAATTTTCACAACTCCTTGAACAGTCAAAGATCTTTTTGACAATTTTACCTCCTCAGAGATAAAATTTAAGGTGGCTCAAGAGGCTCCTATGTTTCCTAGCAAACATACCTCGTCTCAATCTGTACCCACCTTGAAAGTTAGCAAGGGCTCTAGTGTGGTGGGTCCCTGGTATAATGGGAGCCTCTGAAACTCCCAACAATCCATTTCCCTTTTCCTCTGGACTTCCTCCTCCTGAGGGTTCAGCTGTTTCTGTGGACGCTTCCTTTTCCAACGCCCTCCTGCCCGGCACATGGCCCACTGGTTCCACTGGCTGTTTGGGTCAGCCCTCACCTGCTGAGGAGGGCTTGTGGCAGACCCCATCTGCTCTGTCCCAGGGGATCCCTTGGATCCTGTGGCTTATTCCTCTGGGCCTGTAAAAATTCTGCCATCACCTTTACTTTTGCTTTCTCCATTTGCTTATCCCTTTTAATGTACACTTGCTTAATCTTTCTAACCAGTTCATCCAGGAACTAAGTCTGGTCTTCCTCTAATCCCTCCCCACTACAGCC